>PVJA010030618.1:0-25626 GCA_004027025.1 Myocastor coypus
AAAGAATTTACTGGGACAGGACCAAACTTAAGGCCTTTGTCAGAACACTAAAATAAATGTTGGTTGTTCTAAAGAAGACAACAAAGCTTGTAGGCATGGCAGCACGCACCTGCAATCCAGCTGCTCAGGAGGCTGGCCAGTCCACCACTGGCCTGCATTTACACAACAGACTTTGTCTCAAAAACCACCAACCAACCAACCAGCCAGGCTAGCCAGAGTTATTTAGTGACAGCCGGTCTCAAAATAAAAAAGGGCTAGGGTTATAGTTCAGCACTCCCTGAGGTCAATCCTCAGCAAGCAAACAAAAAGCCCCAAGCAAAAATAATGAAGCAAGAGAAGGAGGTTCTTCTCCCTAATTCTCAGCTCCACACGCAGGAGGCAGGTGGGGTAGGGATGGCAGTTACCGCGTCGATCTCGTTGAGGACCTTCCACTGCTCATAGGGCACCGCCAACGCCTCCGCTGTCTGGATAGTCCTCTTCATCTGGCTTGTCCAGACCTTCAGATCCTTGATGTTCTGGTCACTGATGAACTGAGCCAGGCGCTTGGCAAACTGGAACACATCACAAGCCACTTCAGACAGCAGGTTCTGAGCAGCCCTCAAAGGACAATACAGACAGGGTCCACCCCCTCCCTGAGAGAAGACAGGTTCCTGACTGCAGGCACCCACAAGGCTGACCTCATGCATCCCCCCAGACCCTGAGACAGCACCGGCCAGGCCGCATCAGCCCCCTACTCCAGTTCACGTGCCCTGGCACACACAATCCCTCCACAAGGCTCCAAGATCCCTTTCAATTGTGGTATAGCCATCAGCTACACTGCTGAAGCTCAGGTCACTGCAAGGATAGCACGACGCTGCCAGCAAAGGTGCGCAGCTGGTACTGGTCCCCAAGCAGACTATAGATGCAGGCATTTGCTTGATATTTGTGACTTTTCCTACAGGATAAGAATATTCAAGACTGAATGAAGAGCCAGGCGTGGTGGCTCATGCCTGTAATCCCAGCACTCGGGAGGCTGAGGCAGGAGGATTGGTGCGAGTTCGAGACCAGCCTGGGCTACAAAAGTGAGCTCAAGGCCAGCCTCAACTGCATAGCGAGACCCTGTCTAAAAAAGACACACAAAAAAAAAGACTGAATGAAGGCCATCAAGTGAACACTAGCTATAGTGTCACAGAAGCTCAGCCCCTATACAAACATATCCATCTATCCAGCCACCCATCCGTACCAGTGCACAGACACATATACAACACACACACTGACCTCCCGGCCCCGAGGGGACAGTCCTGGGTCCCCACCAATCCGGCCCTTGAGGTTAAGCTCACTCTCCCCATGCCGGCAGAGGTAGATGGATCGGGGTGTCACGTGGATGTTCATGAGGTAATAGACAATTCGGCTCTGGATGTGGTCAGCTACTCGGTTCACCACGTAGCTCTGCCCCACATCCATGATCTTGATATAGGACAGATCCCTTTCCAGAGAGAAGGGAGAGAGAGGCCTGTGAGTCCGGGGCCCTCAGAGTACATCCAGCCAGCCACAGGAGCCAGGGGTGAGGGCTTGCTTCCATGAGCACTAGGCTGGAGTCAACACACAGGACCATCAACTGATATGCCAGTGACAGGTGGGAGGCAGGAGGAACATGCCACGTGTGACACACAGACAAGCACTCTGAGAAGTGCCCAGCACTTATCATGCTTCTGAAGGTGACATCCAAAGCGGTGGCCAGCCACATCACATCATGACTGCTACACTGCTCACATGCACCCAACCCTTCCGTGCCTACAGAACGCAGAGTCAGCTTCCGCAGGAAGTAGCTGCCATGTGTGCTCTGGTCAGCTCTCCTTCCCCTCACCTAAAACCCCAATCCAGGTTACCCAAGTGTGCTGAGCAGCTGCCATACCCTACACTAGGAAGCCAATGGACACAGCTACAAGCCTGGCTCAGCCCTCTCTCTGCTCTGGACCTGGGCAGCGCTGCAGCTGGGACAGCTCGCTTACAATGGCAGAAGTAGGGCCAACTTCAACTCAGCCTCAGAGCCCTCTGGATATTCCCATCTGGATCTTCACTGTTCGGACCATGTGTCCTTGGTTTAGGGTCATTACCCTGACACCACCACCAGGAAAAGAGCCAGGTTTTCAGGTGCCGCTCCAGATAAGCCCCCTGCCCCTGGCATGGTCACACAGTAAAACAATAAGAAGAAACAAAAACGCAGACAGGGGGACAGAAACAAGGAAAGCACACAAGCCTGCAGGGGCCCAGCGTCATCCTGTTCCACCCCTAACTGGGCTGGCTTCTGGGCCCAGGATGTCTCATCCCATGGCAGTCCAGGGACAACTCTGCCATAACCCCTCAAAAGCCTTCTCTCTAGTGACTGAAATGAACCTTAGTTCACATAAATTACACTTTTCTGGAACTTTTTCTTAATTTACGTATTTGGTACAGGGTCTCACTGTGCAGCTCAGACTTGTAGTGATCCTACTGTTTTTAGCCTCCCCAGCACTGGGATTATAGGTATGTGCCACCACACCCAGTCTTGGTCCCCAGCTCAGTGTACCCAGGGGCAGGGCCAGCACAGCATGTGGTGCCAAGCAATGGAACCTCAGTCTCTGTGCTTGCCTAAGCAGGCATTTTGTCCACTAAACTAGCTCGCAGGCCCTTCTTATGTAATTATAAAGGACCCAAGTACACATTTATATTCTAGTCTTTCACTTAATGCTACCCAACATGTGTCCTCGTGTCTCTCCATAGCTATAATTTATAAGGCTGTTGTAATATGTCGCCAAGGGCTACACTATTATTTACCTAACCACTGACCATTTATGCTGAGAAACAGGGATTAGCAAAATATGGCCACCAAGTCAAAGGCAGCCTAGAGGCTGCTTTCACAAAGTTTTATCAGAACACAGCCATGCTCACTTATGTCCTGTTTCTTTTGTCCTTATAATGACAGAACTGACTAAAAAAAAGATGTAAATCCTCCAAGACCTAAAGAGTCACTCTTTGACCCTTCCAGAAAACGCCTGCTGACACCTCAGCCAGACACCCCCAAAGACCATTCCACACCGCTGCTCCACTCTTCCCCGTGCCCGTGCAGCCCCCAGCCCCAGCAGACTGCACACTGAGAGATGAGCATGTGATGTCTGCAATGCCCTGGAGGCCCCTCTGCACAGAAATCATGCATGATTCTGTGCTGGAACAGTAGGCGGTCCTGACTCGCAGTTCCAGATGAGGTAACAGGTGTTCTGCGAGTCACCTCTGGCCAATGATTTCTGCCTCAAGGAAAGAAACAAAACAGGTCAGACCATCTCTGCTTCCTGGCTTGTCCCCAGCCACCACCACAAGGAGGCCAAAGGAAGCAGCCAAGCACAATGCCTGCCCCTCACTCACCACAGCGGCTCTCCTCTCTCACCTGTCCAGGTCCTCATCCAGCGACTCATATGAGTTCTCATAGCACTCAATCCGTCGCATGAAATCTTCAGTGGCCTCATCACTGTCCCGGTTGACATAGTCAGGGCTGCCCAGCTTCACTTGCTGCCAAACCCAGGCACAGAACAAAGACACATCAGGGCCAGGCAGGGCCAGAGCCCAAGGAGACTGTTGGGCAAGGGTAGAGCTGGAACTGGAACTGGAAGCTGGGTGGGGGCAGAGTCCAGCAGCCCCTGGCCTGAGTTGGCACAAGAGTGTCCTCACTTTTGTGGCTCAGGGAGGCCTAGGAGCCTTTCCCTACCCTGTGCCAGCTCCCTAAACCTACATGGTCCTCCCTTCAGAGGGGCTAAGGGATAGACTTGGGAGTGGGGAACAGAACTCTGTGCACACACACTCTGGGCTGAAGTCCCACTGTCTGGGACTCTCAGGAGACAGGGCAGGGAGGACAGGTATGAGGGAAAACCAAGAAGGTACACTCAGGGCCACGCAGTCTGCCACTTGAGTGATCTTCAGGGGATAGGCTCTCCTGAACCATGCTGGTGACCACACTGCTTCCCCACCCCTGGGTTCAAGAAGCTCAGATAAAAGGGCAGCCAGGCAGCAACCCAAACCGAGGACCTCACTGTCACCTTTGGTTTCATTACTGCCCCACACAAGCTCAGGTGCACACTCACCACAATGTTGGCGGCTATGACCTCAGGATCCACACAGATGGACTCAACAAAGAAGGTCTGCAAGAAGAGCCAGAAGCACCCCAGTAGGCAGGAGAGAAGGAACCTGGGCCTGGCTCCCAGGGCTTTCCACTCCCTCAGGCCCCTCTTCTAAGGGAGCAGGGCTGAACACCATGTGGCTAAAGGAGACCCCCACCCTGTTCAGGACTCTCCAACTAAAAGTCCAGAAGAATAAAGACAGCCCCTCTGATCCCAAATGTTCATTTGGGATCCATGCGAGCCCAAAGCCTTGCATGCATCAGGAATCTGTGAAAAGACCCCTGAAGGTCCAGATATGCAACTGCCCAGCCAAAGAGAATACTAAAGAGGCCTTACCTTATAGCCATTCTGTTCCCCAAAGTTAAAGATCGTGGCTCTCCGCTCTCGAGTGGTATTGGTTGCATCAAAAACCTAAGACCAAACTACAGTTAACTTAGCTCTGACCCTGGGAAGCCACGAGGCACTTGAGGGCTGTAGCACAAGCTTCTCTTGCCAGTGCTTGGCTTACTACCAGGCCCAGCTGGGCCAGCGTCCTGGCCAGTCCCCTCCACACTTGCATAGAGGAACACTTTCCACAATGCTTTGAATACAGTAGGTGCTTAGTGTGTGGCCAGCAGAAATTCTAGAGAAACCCTGGCACTGTGGTTTGGATTTGGTTAGTCCCCTGAAGTCCATGTATGGTAGTGCTCCCAAGAGGGCTGTTACAAAAAGGCAAGCCTGGCCCGCCCACTTTTCTTCCCATGTAGGCTCCACCCATGATGCCATGAGGTTCTCAAAAGAGGGTGAGTCAGTGAGGATACCTAGCTTCAAAACTGTGATCTGAACAAACGTCTTTTCTCTACAAAGTTGTCTATCTCTAGTATTTTCTTTTTTTTTTTTTTTTTTAACTTTTTTCTTTTTGAAGTTTTGTTTATTTATTTATTTATTTTTATGGCTGGCTCAGCCTGTGATGCCGGGAATAGAACTGCAGTCCCTGCAGCCGCCTAAGCTTTCCAAAGCAGGCACTTTAGACCACTGAGCCATCCTGCCAGGCCCCTCTCTAGTATTTTCTTACAGCAATGAAAACCAAACTAATGTCTGGTAAACTAAACCTAAACCTACCATTATTTATACTCCATTCTGAAATACCAGGAAAGGGAAATAAAAGACCAAAAGAATAAGAGAGGGCAGGAGATGGAAATGTCAACAAAATATAAAATATGCCAGGCATGGTGGCGCATGCCTGTAATCCCAGTACTTGAGGCAGGAGGATCAGTATGAGTTTGAGATCAGCCTGGAGTACAAAAGTGAGCTCAAGGGGAGCCTGAACTGCATAGCGAGACTTGGTCTCAAAAAGACAAAAAACAAAACAACAACAAAAATATGTGTGTGTGTGTGTGTGTGTGTGTGTGTGTGTGTGTAACAGACACCTAGTGACTGACTAAAAGAAATGGAAAATAGGTGCCAGAGGATCACAATTCAAGACGTGCATGGACAACTTCACAAAACTAGCCTCAGAAAAACAAAACAAAAAACAAAATTGGGCTAGAGATGTAGCTTACTGATAAAGCTTAGCGAACTCTGATTTTAATGCTCAGTACTGAAAACACACACACACACACACACACACACACACACACAGCACACACACAGGGGGCATCAGTCAAATTCTCCAGACACTCGAGCAAAACCTCTAACAAGAGAAGAGGGCTGAGGATATAGCTCAGCAGCACAGTATCTGCCTGCTAAGTATGAGGGTCCTGAGTTCAATTCCCAGTACCCAAAAAAAACTCTTAACAAAAAACCAGAGACTACTCTGGCTTCTTCAGGCTGAAAGAGGTCATAGCTGTGAACCCACAGTCAGAGATACTCTCCAGAGGTCCTATCTAAAGGCCCTCAATAGACACCAGGAATTTTTATCTTGAGTAGGCATATAGCTTTGACTCTTGAGGAGACAAATCAAAGAAACTATGAAATATACATGGGTCAAATAATATC
Source organism: Myocastor coypus (assembly GCA_004027025.1). Taxonomy (NCBI): domain Eukaryota; kingdom Metazoa; phylum Chordata; class Mammalia; order Rodentia; family Myocastoridae; genus Myocastor; species Myocastor coypus. The sequence goes on from PVJA010030618.1 coordinate 6,108, forward strand.
AACAGGATAATTATGAATACAGTCAAAATGATTTTTACCAAGTAAACAGTAATGACCTTAACAAAGATGACAAAGATAGGGTCTGGGGACCTCACCATCTTACATATCATTGATTTGATATCTTAATATTTTAGACAGCTATTGAGACATTAGCAGAAGGATCTGGAAGGTAATGTTTTGTAGGTCCATTAGCAGAGATCTTTTTAACATGGAGTTTAATCTTTTTTAATCTTTGGGTATTATTTCAAATAAACTGACCTTTTATGTTTTACCAACTCGAGTATTATTTGCGCCACATGAATTGCCAGAAGTAGGGAAAACACTAAGTACTCTCCAGTTTGTAAGTGGGGCCACTGGCTAGGGAACTGACACATCTGCATGAGCATCTATTAAAAGTTTAACAGGCTTTCTCTTGCAGTTAACATGGGTTCTCTCAGGCTGAGAGGCAAAGATCTGAAACTTTAATCTGAAACTTCCTCTGACTCCATCATGAACACTTTCTTTTTCTTTCTCTAGCAGCTTTGGAGGTTTTATTTGCTTGAAATATCCCTTCTCTCTCTCTGGATCCAAGGAAGCATAACCTTTTCCCATTTCCTGACTGGTCTTTGTTCCTGTAGGCTGCTAGTATCACTTCACGGTGGTTCAGGTTAGTTCTTCACCAAGGGGGAATGTTGTAGGCAGCTGAATTAGAAATATTATAGGCAGTCAGACAGGGCCAGGCCCTCAAGGACAACACGGAAGACAAGGTGACTTTATAACTAGAGACAGACACTCCTCTGCTGTGGGCCAGATCTCAAGATAAGAGTAAACAAAAGCAACCACATACTTCCTTAAGGATGGACATCAGGGATTGATATGCTAAGTAAGTATCAATCACCTTGAAAGAGCCTGGAAAAGTCACCAGCCCAAGCCCAACAGGAAGACACCTTGCTCTGTCTTCTTGCCTATTTGCTATGTGACTTGCTTTCCCATTGGATCCTGATTTTAATCAATTTTACCTGAGCAATGGTGCTTGCTATCTCATTGTTTGACCATAGTTTTGTCCCACCTCACTCCCACCTAAGGCAGTTCCAATGTCTTCTCCACAACCTTAAATCCACCTCACCACATGGTTTTCCTCTATAAAAATCCCTGGAAGAGACAGCTTCCCAGGGACACCCACTCGGGACACACCTCCTGTCTCTCTCTCAGACAGGAACTTTCCTTCCCTCAATAAATATGTTCTGCTCAATAAAACTAATAAACCAGAGACTAAGTAAGACTATTTACAGAGCCCAGTGTGGTGGTACATACTTCTTATCCTGTCACTCACCAGCCTGAGGGAGGAGAATCACTGTGAAGTCCAGGACAGTGAGCTCAAGGCCAGCCTGAACTCCATAGTGAGACCTTATTTCCAAAAATAAATAAATAATGCAAAGAGGCCAAGAACAGATATAGTAATTACGAAAAAAAAAACAGAGTTCTAAGAGTTGGAATACTGGGGCCCGGCGGGATGGCTCAGTGGTCTAAAGCGCCTGCTTGGGAAAGCTTGGGCAGCTTCAGGGACCGCGGTTCGATCCCCGGCACCACATGCTGCGCCAGCCCTGCCCTCGGGGCGGGCTAAGCCGGCCATAAAAATGAGTGAATAAACAAACAAAGGCTGTGAAACAATAAAAAAAATAAATAAAAATAAATAAATAAATAATAAGAGTTGGAATACTCACTCATGATCACTGAAATCTGTAAAAGAAACTCAACCAAATGTTTGCAAGATAATGTTGAAAAAGTCTCCCTACAAACAAAATGAAAATGACAGGGGCCCATGAGATAGCTCAGCAATCTAAAGCACCTGCTTAGGAAAGTTTAGGCAGCTGCAGGGACTGCCATTTGATCCCTGGTGCCACATGCTGCACCAGCCCCACCCCCAGGGCAGGTTGAGCCATAAATAAATAAATTACTTATTTATTTATTTATTTATTTATTTAAATGACAGATGAGGGAAAGGATAAAAAGGCCCCAAAGACCTAGCACAGGGCTCACTGCCTTAAAGAACCCAGGGCCTTTAGACGACCAGGAACAAGAGGAAACCTCAGCTCTCCCTAAAAGATAAGACTTTCAGGACCAGCAAATCCAAGTCATCACATTTCTCCATGGCCACACTAAAGCCACAAGATCACAGGGCAATGTCATGGAAACTGTAAGAAGTTTTTTCCACCTATAATTCCATACCCAATGATCTAATGCAAAGATTTCTCGGGGCTGGGGATTTGACTCAGCGGTAGAATGCTTGCCTAGCAAGCTGGAAGCCCTGGGTTCAGTCCTTGGCACCAACAGCAAAAAATAAACCTCCCCTAAAAAACAAAGATTTCTCAGAAGCCACTTCTGATAGGCAAGGCACCATTTACTTCCCAAGAACTTTTCCCAGGAAGCTGCTGGATGATGCTCGTCTGCAACACAAGTCCATAATCCACAGAGCAGATGCGGGGTCCAGAGGCAGGGCATTCAACCAGGAAGACAGCAGAAGGAATGACCACATGATGGTCATGCCACAGACAGCTAATCTAGACATGAGCTGATCACAGAGAGCTCCAAGAGGCACAAGTCTGAGACCAGAATAGAGGGCCAGGCATAATGGCACATGCCTATAACCCCAGCACTCGGGAGGCTGAGGCAGAAGGATTAGTCCAAGTTCAAGACCAGGCTGGGCTACAAAAGTGAGCTCAAGGCCAGCTTGAACTGCATAGTGAGACCCTGTTTCAAAAAGACAAAAAAAAGAATGGAAGGTAAAGAATGACTTCTGTGTCTCAGGACAGGTGCCCAGCTCGACCTGGTCCTACCCTGCCAGCTGACTGCAAGGCCCACCACACAGTGAAACCTTGCTAGCCTTGATCAGCTCCTCAAACAGCAAGCGAGCCCTGGGTAGGACTCATAACTCCAGCAGAAATGACATGGTGTCCTGACAGCCCAAGAGGAAAGGCCTGTGGGGTCCAACACGGTCACAAGCCCATGCAGCAACTCATGACTAAACCCAGGCCCTGCTTTCCTCCTTAGAGCTGCCAGAGTTCCTCCAAGGACTGGCACCTGAGACACCCAGAGCCACAGACCCTGCCATCCCCACCAGGTCCTTGACCAGCAAAGGGTATGTAAGTAACTTGGCCCATGTCTCCCTCCCAGCTGTCACCACAGTACCGCACTTACTGCCACATGTCCTCCTTCCTCACTGAGGAACCGCCGGACATCACACAGGGCTGCCAGTGCACACTGCCTTTGAGAGAGAAAACAATTAATTGCCAAGCGCAAGGGACTGAGTTCATTCCCCAGTTCTACAAAGAAAAGAAAAGAAAGGAAAAGAAAAGAAAAGAATTAGCGAAGTACTGAGCCTTGCTGTGGGAAGGCAGATGGTATGGCCTACTCAAGCCTGAAGAGGGACTGCCTCTTGGTCCCTCTTTTAAGTTCTCCTTCTCCTTCATTTTCAGGAAAATTTCATAAAGGCTCATTGTCTAGCTAACACTGTTCCATAAGGTAGAAGGCTAGGGAACCTGGCCATTAGCAGGACCTGGCCATCAGCAATGATCTAAAAACCACTTTTCTGGGCTGGGGTGATAGCTCTGTGGCACAAGTGCCTGCCTGGCAAGTGTAAGGTCATGAGTTCGAACTTCAGTCCCACCAAAAAAAAAAAAAGAAAGAAATAAAAACCACTTTTCTGTCCTTGCCTCATCAGTTCATTGTGAGTAAACCATGCCACCCACTTTGCCATAAGCACGATGCCTGTCATACATTTCCCTGATTATCAATCAAAATGTGTCTGTGTGTATGGATGGGGATGGAATATGTCATGCTTGATACATTGTGTCATATTCAGAAATTTACAAGTTTAATTAAAGGGCTCAGCAAAGGCCAAGTGTAAGTGCTGCACCCACCCTCAGGACAGGATGTTTAAAGGAGAAGAGGTTTGCTCTCTCCCCTTTTGCTCTTGCTGTTTCTGCTATCTTTTGAAGGGTTGCCCATCACCATGCCACCAGGCCTTGGAGCCGGCTGAGTACAGACTTGAAACCTCCACAAACTGAGCAAAATAAGCCTCTCCTGCCTTAATTTTTGGTGTTGGGCATTTTGTCTCAGCAGTGCAAAAAAAGTAACCAAGACAGGATAGGAGAGACACTTTGGCCATTTCCAAGGGCAACAACAAGCTTAATATTCAATTTTCTGTCCTGCCCATACCACCTCCCAGAGGAAGGCGTCACCACTGTGACCTTGGGCCCATATTCACAGACCTCTGTGACTTGTGACCCTCCTCAACACCACGCCGTGGCTACACTGTCTCCAGAATCTCAGCTCTTCCACTCATCGCTGGGAAATGGATTGGCATAAGCAAGGGCCTTTCCTGCCCTTTTATCCATTTCTCCTACAAGCCTGGAGACAGATACATTCCCCTTACTTGTTGTCCATCATCTTCAGCTTTCCAACATGAAAATTAAGCTGGATCTCATTCCATTCATTTGACCTTCAGACTTTGTACATAAGCTCCCCATGAGTCAAGGCAAGAACTGTGCTGTGAGGCTTCCATGAAGTCAGTGTGTTCAAGTGCAGAGATAGATGCTCTACACAGTCTGCTAAGAGCCATAGAGAAAGCAGTAGGAACACTGATCTAGGTCTCTTGAAGGAGTCCTGTTCCTATGCTACCTAGTGACCTTTTAATTGTGTGAGCACATACGTGAGTGTGCTTGGTGTGTGTGTGTGTGTGCTCAGATCCATGTGTACAAAAGAGATGATCCCAGTGTGTATGCACCCACACAGATGCCCATGAGTATGCACTGTGTGCAGCTCCCTACAGTGACACACAACTGTCCCTGAATTCACAGTGTGTGCACTGTCTACATACACACTACGACATACACTGCATAAGTGGCTTCCTTTTGGAGCCTAGAATTTCAGAAAATATCAGACACAGGTTGCCTATATGACCAGCCCCAAACAAAAATCTTAGGCTCAGAGTTTCCAAGGGACTTTACTGGTAGACAAGACCTTACATGTGGTACCATAATTCAGGGGCAGAGGAATTAAGTGTGTCCTGGGTAATGTATCCTGTCCTCCAGGAGGACATCAGACTGCATCCATCTACCCTTTGCTGATTCTGCTTTTTTTTTTTTTTTTTTTTTTTTGTCTTTTTGAGACAGGGTCTCACTATGCAGTTCAGGCTGGCCTTGAGCTCACTTTTGTAGCTCAGGCTGGTCTCGAACTCGCACCAATCCTCCTGCTTCAGCCTCCCGAGTGCTGGGATTACAGGCGTGCGCCACCACGGCCGGCATGATTCTGCTTTTAGATGGTTACACTGTAATAACTTAGCCCAGTTATCCGACAAGTCTTGGGAGTCTGCCTAGCAGATCACTGAGCCTGAGGGTGGCCTTGAAGACCCTGGCACACCACGTTTGACTGAACTCAGGTGTGTATGTGCACACATAGAATGAGCACATGTGTGCTTGCATGTGTACTTGCCCTTGCGTATGATGTAACTGTGAGCAGCACTGCACATGTAACTGTGCGCAAGTGTTCATATGTAAAGATGTCCATACATACATGGACACACCTTCATGCACAGTCCACATGTGTATGCACACAGGGAGTATGCGTGTGTATATGCACCTATGAATACATATGGGTGTGTCCAGATATGTGCATATATAGTACTTGTGTAGGACTATGGATACACCAGCAGGCATGCATGTGCTGGTATACATATGTGCTTACATGTGCATATGTGATTGTCACATACATTGCTAGGCCTTCCACTGGGAAAGTGTTGGCTCTGTGCAGCTTTGGGATCATTCATAATGCCTAAGTACCTAGACCTCTGCAAAATGTAACCCTTCCTTCTCAGGTTTTCCATTTTTAATTTTTTTTTAACATACAGTTTAGACTGGCCTTGAACTTACATAGCCCAGGCTGGCCTCAGAATCATAGCGATCCTCCTGCCTCAGCCTCTCAAGGGCTAGGATTAACGGGTGTGCACCACCACATCTGGTTCATTTTAAAAGCTTCTGATCCTTTAATTTTTCCAATTGCTTATGGAAATTTGGGGCCTAGTAAATAGGAAATGGCCCTGTGACCCAGTTCAAGCTATGGGTATAGGGAAAAGCATTTCTAGGGATGATAGAGAATGTCTGCAAAATGCTAAGGAGGCACATGAAATGTCCCTTGCTCACTTCCATCACAAGACCCTGAGTTCCCCTGGGTGACGCTGGGCTAGTTCCCAACTTCTCTGAAGCTGGTGCTCCCTACTCCAGCTCCCTCCCTTTGAGGGGAGTGCAGCAGCAGACCGACCTGGAAATGCTAGCTCCATCACTCCTCCCACCGTTTGGATTCAGGGAGACCTTGTTTCAAACTCAGACCAGGAAGGGCCTCACAGGATTGGAGGGACAACACCATCCCATTCCGACCCAGCCTCTGCATCTGGAAAAGCAAGGCACCACTCCCAACTGCCAAAGATTAGGAAAGTCAAATAAGCTAGTCTGGCCATGCCCACTGCCTGGGACTAACTTAAAACCTACATTTGGTATATTCTTTCACTTACCAATTGAGTAACTTTGGAATGAAGGATGTTTTTTAGTGTTAAATGGGCTTAGATTCCAGACAACTAGATTCAACTAATAAAATAACTTATTTGTGTGAAGCTTCTGGTTTTTCTGAGCTTCAGTTTCCTCAAAGTGTGTGTGTGTGTGTGTGTGTGTTTGTGTGTGTGTCTCAACTACCAATTCTCTTCCTTTAATCTGGCTCCATATTACCAGAGAACTCAGCCTTGAGTTTTACACACGCACAGGCCATAGGATCAAGAGTCAGAAGACTCGCCTTCAGCCAGGCCCAGCCCAACACTACAAGAGCACACTCTGGAGCACCTGCCCCCTGGTGGCCAGAGAGGGAATACACAGCCAGGTGTCCAATTTGCTGGCTGCTAGGAGCCCTGTGTGTGGCTTCTGCCCTGAGCTGGCCGACCTCTGCTTACTGCCCTACCATGATGGCTGAACCCAGACACCACACAAGGCTGAGAAGGGTTTTTTGGCCCTACTAACCCCTGTAAGAAGAGCACAGTGTGGCTCCTCATACTGTGGTACCCAGTGCCTTGGAGAAAGACCTTGCATCAGAATGGGGTAGAGGGCGGCACACCACGGGCAAGCTCAGTCTCATGAACTCCAGCAAGAGCAGAAACCACACACCCATCAGCACCCAAGACATTTCACACAAAGCTGGGGCTGAGCCCACACATCCCAGGACTGCGTGCAAGCACACAGCAGATACACCCACACACACACACACAGAGAAGGGGGCCTAGGCTAGGGGGAAGAGGAAAGCCTCAGCCTGGTCTATCCCTGAGGCCTGTATCAGTGTGCTTTCTAGGGCTGCCTCTCTTGCCTGTCCTGTGGCACAGCAGCCCCTGGCCTGTCCTAAGGAAGCTTCCCTCCCGTCCCTGAAGTTCTCCCTTCTCCTCCCATAGGATTTCCTTACCAAGAATCCTTACCACCACAGCAGGGATGGGCCAGCCACCAGGGGGGTCACACAGTCTCTGCTGTCATCCCCTAAACCCATCACATCCCAACTCGACAATATCCTAAGAGCTCAATGAGCCACCCCTGTCACACTGTGCTGATAACAGGCCAGGGCCAGGCTCAGGAGCAATTCAGGTGGCAGCTTGAGGCTTCTCAGCAAGTGGGCAGCATACAGCTCACCATTTCAACAGCCGTGACTCCCGACACACTTACTTCCTGATTTTCAGGCCCTCTTCATTGTCTGGGAGGAAAAACTCAAAAGATTTGTAGGTCTTGACCATGTCCCGGCGATACTGGCCAACATTGAATTCTGGGGAAAAGGAAAAGCCCAACTTTCACAGAGCAGCAACACCACTGATCCCTGATGGGATCCTCCCCAGATCTCACCCACCATCTGGCCTCCCTTTCCCTTTCTCCTCCCCCACAAATCCCCAAGGTCCCCCAGATCCTCACCCCGAGTGGGTACCCCAATCCAGTTCAGGTATCGGGTCAGCTTCTTAGAAATATAGGTCTTGCCCCTGGCAGGCAGGCCCACCATGACAATGAGTGTTGGGCAGTTGGTCATGCAAACTGGAAGGCAAGCGGCACACAGTGTCAGGTCTTTCTGCCCCAGAGCACAAGCCTGGCACCACCTGATCCTCCTGGCATTACACAGGGCCCTCAGGACCCCTAAACCCAGCCTCAAGCTGGCATAAGCCCCATCCCCAGGGCTGTCTGGTTTCTGGCAGGTGCAGGGACTTCATCAGCCTTTCTCATCCTGATGTGTACCTGCAGTAAAAAGTTTACAAAACCACACTAAGATCATTCCAGGGGCTATTTAATGCCAGCCTCTGTCATCCATGAATCTGCACCCTAACCTGCTCCCATCTTGCCCTACCCAAGTAACCAATGCTCCAGCACTCAGAGTCCCATTACTTGACCGCCCTGTGGTGACTTTATTTTCCTCCAAGAGACTCTATATCCAAATGATGCGCCATCCTCCTCAACCCAATGCTCACCTCACAAATGAGTCTGCTCTCTTCCAAACTCAACACTTGGGCTAGAAGCATCCCTGCAGGGTCTGAGCCATTGAAAGCCTGGGGCCTGGTAAGTTCTGGGGCTATGAGTAGGAGCAGGGAGGGAGCTACAAGGCTAGCAGAGTGAGGGCTACAAGAGGCTGAGACCAGAGGCTCAAACCAATGCTCACAATGACAATAGTACATTTGATGGCCTACTGCCACCATTGTATGTGCCATCAGGTCAGTGTGCTAATCAAAGGAGCTGCCAAGGCAGAAGGCAGGGAAGAGTCTGAACATGACTCCTCTGAGCCACAGTTAGCTAGGGCAGACACCAAAGCAGCAGAACTATCAGCCTTTGCTGGGCGTGGTGGCGCCCGCCTGTGATCCCAGCACTCGGGAGGCTGAGGCAGGAGGATCAGTGCGAGTTCGAGACCAGCCTGGGCTCAAGGCCAGCCTGAACTGCATAGCGAGACCCTGTCTCAAAAAGACAAAAAAAAAAAGAACTATCAGCCTTCTGTGACCCAGCTCAGCTTTCAAGACAGTTAAATGTGGCTTCACCTCAGAAGCTTCCCTTTCATCCACCTTAGAACCTGGGCCAACAAAGCCAAAGCAGGTAAGACTGATAACCAGCAGTGGGGAGTAGTCACAGCTCTTCCTCTGCTCATCTGGTTCTGCAGGGCCCTTCATTCCCAAGCTCTCCTTGCATGGACCAATAGGGACTTATATTCTCCCTTAGAAGGCAGGCCCTTCTGAACCTTGGCTCCAACTCTGAGCTTGTGCCTTCACCTAGCAAAAGGGATAATAATCACTTGGAGAAAATCTAACACTACCTCCAATGCCAGCCAGCATGCGTCCAGGAAGCCATGCTCCCCGCAAGCAATGCCTTTGGGATGTGGGCTGTGGAGGACACAGCAACCTGGTCCCAGACGGGTCCTGTCTAAAAGCAAAGGGGTGTGCATGCCAGTGGGAGCTCCGTCACTCTTACGCATGGTCTTTGTGCAGAAGTGACCCAAGCCCTGAACCCCAGGGGAGGAAAGGAGACCCCACATAGTGTGAGCTGACAGTAAGAGAGAAGAAACTCACAGGAAAACCTCAGTATTAGCTGAGAAGAAGAAAACAAGTTAGGCAATGCTCTGCATTCTCAGGCCAAGAGACACTGTGGCCTGCATGGTTTGCACAATTCTTGCCAGTCTAGCTAGATCCCTTAAGCCAGTTAAGGGCAATGTGAGCCACTAGCCAGGGCAACTACCTGACCTTAGCACCCATCCTAAGGCCACCTCATCCCACTACTGTGTCACAGATACAGCCTCAGCATGGGGCTTCCACACTTTCTATATTCTCAGAGATGGCCCTGGCTCTTTCCATGGCTCCAGTCTCCTCCTACAACCTTTAGAGACAAGTGGGCAGTGAGGGCAGAAAATCAGACCTGGGCACAAAACAAGGCAATAAATCAGCTATCACCTCTGCTCCCCAATATAAATGCCAAAGAAATGACCCAAAGAAAATCAAAGTTCAAGTGCCTTCATAGAACCTTTGCTTACAGCAGCAAAACACTGGGGAAATGGTGGCAGTGGAAAAACTGCAAACAGAGGCATGACAAGGAGGGGACGCACTAATCCTTGGCACAGGGAGCTGTAGCGTGCAGCCAGAAGCGCAGCTCTGAGCCCAAGCAGCAGAACACACTGACTGCAGCACTGAGCATACACAGAAGGGAAGAGGAACACTGTGAGCCCAGCTCCCTCGCTGGTCTTCTTCCGGTAAATATGCTGAAGGTATAGGAGTCAAGAGGCAGGAGACATGCCTGCCTACTTCCTGGCACTTCCACCAGAGGGACAGCCACAAGCCCCTGGAGCAAGTTTCAGAACGGATTCTTAATTACACCTCTTCCCATCTCCTAGGGCTAAATTGGGTGAGGAAGAATTCTACCTAACAAAACAACAGGAACTAGGTGTGGTGGTATATATGCAAGTTCTAGCCCAGCCTAGGCAACTTACAGAGACTGTCTAAAAATTTAAAAATAACAAGTCCTAGGAATATAGCTCAGTGTCAGGACACTTGTTTTCATTTCCAGTACCATCAATTAAAAAAAATTTAGCCGGACATGGTGGCTCACGCCTGTAATCCCAGCACTCGGGAGGCTGAGGCAGGAGGATTGGTGCGAGTTCGAGACCAGCCTGGGCTACAAAAGTGAGCTCAGGACCAGCCTCAACTGCATAGCGAGACCCTGTCTCAAAAAGACAAAAAATAAATAAATAAAAAAAATTTAATAACAGTCGGGTATGGTGGCACATGTTTGTAACCCCAGCACTTGGGAGGCTGAGACAGGAGGATTGCTACTGCAAGTTCAAGGACAGCCTGAGCTACATAGCAAGACCATGTCTCAAATACCCAAATAAACATCTTTTCTTCCATGCTTGCTGCTAAATCTCCTCTCCATGCCTTGCCCCCAAGGTCCTCCAGGTCTGAGCAGAGAGACCAAACTAGGTAGGGTTGGAGCCTCCAGGCCCCTGGGTGTGGCTCTGAATTTTACCAAGAGAAGGAAGAACTACTAATGGTGAGTAGGGGTGTGTGGAAATGGAAGCTCTGAAGACTAGGGACCACACCCCAAAGAAAACCTACCACACAACACTGACAAGTTGCTTCCTCTTCCCCACAAAATCCTGTGACCAAGTCAATTTCCCCCACCCACAGTTCTTTACTGTCATTGAGTCTTCCAGCCTAGCCCTAAGCCTATTACACAAGAGGTAAAATCCAGGGTAGGCCCTGGGAATCAGAGGGGCTGCATGGCTGGTCCCACATTCACTACTTACCCACCTTCTGCTGGAAACTCTGGGACCTCAGAGGGGCCCAATCCTACACACACAACCTGAAGTCTGCTCGTTCACCTCTCAGGTGTCAAGAAGCTCTGGGTCCACAGCCAGCCTACACAAGCCAAGCCCCTCTGCTCAGGCCTTAGCTATGCTCTTTCTAATCCCTCTCTTAGAGCCTAAAGAAACACACACTTTGCATCAGCAGTTGAGACCTGGCAAGTCTCTTCCCAATGAGCCGTGGCTCCCTTCTCATCTGTGCTGGGGTATTGGTTCTCGCTGACGTTATCAGTCCAAACTCTGATACCATGTGAAGGAAAAACAAAGTCAAGGGAAAGAACTACCTCCTTCCACTTTTCAGGGACCTGTTTTTCAGAGACTTCCAGGATGATGACTGTCTCATCCCACAGCTAAGGAGCCTAAGGCCTAGATGATCAGCTCAAGGTCACAGAGTGAAATATTCCTGACCCCAGAAGTGCAGGTCCTCCTTCATCTTCCTTTCTGTAGAAACAGTAGCTACCCTCCTCAGTACTGCTGAAACAGGATGGAAGAGACTCAGCCTCCATATCCCCAGAAAAGGGGATATGGCCCAGAGGGACTCAGAACACAGCTTAGGAATTATCACAACCCTTACTAGGACTCATGGTGTGATCAGAGACACAAACATACCTCTCTCCCAGGACTCACTTCTTGGTCAAAGTAATTGCTACAGGCAGAGGGGCAGAAGGATCATAGAACACTTCCCTCCCTTCTCATGCATAAGCAGAGGTTCAAAGCCCAGGGAGCCCCAGCACCTCACACACTTTCCTGAAGCCATGTCACAGCTGTACCACCATTTGTACTAGATGTCCTCTGAGTTCCTGCCACATTGTAGTTTCACTACAATGTTTCAGTTAGTCTTACAATAGACCTTTCTTTTCTCTGGTATGAAGAAAGCTGCAGACTCATTTATGGATAAGCATAAAGTTAAGGAACATTTCCCCTCTAGTTTGACCCTTCCCTTGAATCCACACAACACCCCTGCATTATCTTCAGAGGCAATCAGTCCACATAAGCATTATATTCTGTCTATCCTGACCACATCTACACTTGCCTAAAGTCCCTCCTGAAATTTGGTTTTAAGGCCAAAGGACTTACTCAGAGACCTAGCCCATGCGGATTAATTCTTTGCAAATTCTGGGCTCAGGTCAAGGGATTCTAGGGCCAGATAGTTTAGTTTTCTCCTGCCTATGGGCCCATTCTCTGGCCAAGAAAGAAGAAAAGGGCCATGTCCACGGAGACCTCTCTGGTGGTGGCCACTAGGTGCAGAGTGTAGGGAAGGAAAACAGCCCATTTCCTCCTGGAGGTGAGGTTGGCCAGGCCCGACTCCTAACAAGCCGAATGGCCCACGCACCTGTCCCCACCCCTGTTCTGCCACACTTATCTTCAACCCACTATTGTCACTGCCACCTCACCGAGCTCCTCTCCTGTCCCTGACCCTATCCGCCAGTCACAATAAACCTCCCCTGACCCGGGCCCCCACCTGTCCCCTGCCCCCACCCAGGCCGTCCATCTGCTCCTGTGGCGCACCACCCTCCTCTCCAGAGGACCCGGCCTCACCACCACGCTGGCAGGCATGCAGAGCGGGCCGCCCGTTGCTGTAGGGCATCCAGATCTTCTTCAGGGGGTTCTGGGTCAATTCCCGTGGGGACGCCATCCCGTGGCCAAGAGGAGTCAGGCTGCGGCAGCTTCAGACCCTGTAGCTGGGCCACCTCGGGCCACCCGAGGTCCCGCCCCTCGGGCCCCGCCCCTTTTCAAGCCTTGACCGCGCTGTCCATCTTCCCATAAGCCCCGCCCCAGGACAAATAGGTTCCACCCCAACTGAAGAGGCACACCCCACCCCCCGGGCCTTCTACTACGCATGCCCAGCTCACCTAAGGTTCCCTTTTTGGGCCAAACGCTCGCCCTCCTTCAAACTAAGTCGAGAATGCGCGTGCGCATTGCCCAACAGGCTCAGATTATGCAAGCCCCGCCCCGGATGCGCAAAACCAACACAAACCCAACTGTGCTGATTTGCATAGGTGTCACTCTAGACCCCGCCCAGGGGGCTGCAGCCCCACCTCCACGGTGTCTGTCGCTTGGCTCCCGGCACAGCGTGACCTCTAGGTACCCAGCAGGACAGGGGTTCATAGTGTGGCGGCGCCTGCAGGACTCCACGGGCCAGGTTGGTCATAGACCTACCTGGCAGGCTTGGCAGCCCTGTGACTGACTTGCTGTGTCGGCAGGCTGCCAGTCCCGCAGCGTTCCCCCCACCCACCCAGTGCTGGGCCCACTCTTCTGCTGAGCCCCAAGCCTCTGACTATCTCACAGCAACTGCCTGATTAACCACGCCAGCAAAAGCTCTTTCATCTCACGGGCAGGGACATACACAAATCTCAAAATTGATCATATGTCTCCTAGCTTTGACTGCGGGAACTTGGACTAGATTCTTGCCACCAAGAGCAAATGCCTGGGACCTTGTAATAAAGTTCTTTGTGTACTCCCTGATCCCTGACAGTACATTAATTTTCTTTCAAAAATTTTATTTTCACCAATTAGACTTTTTTTTTATTAGCCAGCATCTCTCACCTCTCTTTCTTCCTCTCTTTCTCTCTTTATATTATGGCCAGCTCAGCCTGCCCTGGGATTGGTGCTGGCACAGCATGTGGTGCCAGGGATGGAACTGCGGTCCACGCAGTTGCCTAAGCTTTCCTGAGCAGGCACTTTAGACCACTGAACCATCTCGCCGGCCTCAAGGCCCTAGATTTTTAATCATTAGATTTGTTTGTTTGTATGCTACCAGGGATTGAACTTGGGACCTTGCACTTGCCAGAGTATTTTAGATAAGGGAGCAAAGACAGGATTAAACCAAGGGCCTTCAAGCTGAACTACATCCTCAAGTAGCACACCCTCCCCTTATTTTATTTATTTCTTTATTTTATTTTATTTTATTATTTGATTTTATTTGGAAACAGGGTATTGCTAAATTGCCCAAGCTGGGTTCAAACTTGCAGTCCTCCTGCTAGAATTACAAGCTGATACCACTAAGCCAAGCTTATTTTTCAAATAAGCGTCAATCATTTTGTCATAAAAATAGGGTACACAGATCATCAATTTTACAAGATCATGCTGTGATTAAATGTGTCAATCTATGAGAAAGTCACTCTAAAGCACATTAGTAGCCAGGCGTGGTGGTGCACGCCTGTAATCCCAGCACTTGGGAGGCTGAGGCAGGAGGATTGGTGTGAGTTCGAGACCAGCCTGGGCTACAAAAGTGAGCCCAAGGCCAGCCTGAACTGCATAGTGAGACCCTGCCTCAAAAAGACAAAAAATAAAATAAAATAAAGCACATTAGTGCTCCCATTCATTATATCAATCTCCTCTCCTGTCCTTGGAAAATGTGGGGACAAAGGGCCAGAGAGAGCTCCAAAAGTCCACAGCACCTCATTCAGTGTCTTGTGTTTGGCCCCACCAGACCCATGAGGGCTCTTGCCTCAGGTCTGCAGCCACTTTCTGCTGTAGTCCTCACCAGCTGGGCTCGAGCCTGTAACACACTGTCTTCTAGCAGTGTCCTCCATCACAGCCTAGAAAATCCTGCATCCTCAAATTTTCTGTTCCCAAAGTCCACCCAGACAGGAGCAAGGGTCACAGAAAACAAGGCTGACCTCGTTTGCTGTAGGTGGAGCTCGACTCCCATATCCTTCCTCCCATTCCCCTGCCTTGAGTCAAGCCTCCAAACCATCAAACACTTCAAAACCTGGCAAGAACCATTGCAATGACAGACACACAAGCCCGCTGTGTGTGGTAGCACATGCCTGCAATCCCAGCTGAAGTAGGGAGGCTGGGGCAGGAGGATTGCCTGTGCTACATAGTTCAAAGCCGGTCTGATCTACAGGACAAGACCCAATCTCAAAAACAAAACAAAAAGATGATAGACACATGTGTTGCCCATTTTGCAGAAAATAAATGTTCAGGAGCTCCAAATGCTGGAAGGTCCCCTGGACCTGCCCTAATACCAGCTCTAGCTGCTTTGTTGTGGAATGCCCTGCCTCAAGTGGGGTAAACTATTTCCTTCTTCCTCATTTTCCAGCTGCAATGTGTGACCCCCCAGCCTGTCTCCAGGCCCTGTGATAAAACTCACTTGGCCCTGCTTCTCCAAAGCCACCCACTCTGCTCCTGACACAGGCAGTCAGGCTTCAGAAAACTCACTGCCATATGGACACACCCTGCCCAACCCCCAGCATACCACTGGAGAAGGTGCCTCTTCTAACATCCAGAGGTACCCAGCCCCTAGTCAGGCTTGCTTTCCTCTTCCCCAGCCCCTCTAAATGTAAGAACTGGAGGGAGGGAGTAACCAAGAAAGGACAGCGGAGGAAGGCCTATCTTCATACCAGACAGCCTGAGCCTGGCTCCCAGGAAATGCCACAACAAGGTCCCTCCACCCATTCACCAGCTGACCCTGGGCTTGCCCAGACACACCTTTCCAAGTCTATAATATCCAACTGAGAGGACATAGGTCAACATCAGAAGCCTGGGCGCCTGCCCAAGGCCAGGGTCTACATCTGCTCTGAGCATACTTCTTATCTCCCCTCCCGAGCCTTCACTTCTTAGGTAGGAAATAAAGGATCTGAGTAGAGAGAAGGGTCCAAAATCACAGAGCCAGCACACAAGCCTCAGCAAACCGCCAGCCTTCAGAACTTCACTCCTGCACCTTGAACCACTGCTATGTTTCCTTCCTTCACACCCAGATTCTTCTGTGTTCCTCCTGGCTTTTTTGCTCCCCTGGCACTAATAAATGTCCAGTAAAATAATTGGCCCTCGTGGTTTCTCCCTCCTCAGGGCATCTCCAAGTATGCCAACTCTCCTGCGCCATGCACAAGAAGTGTGCTGGGACCTGAGTGCATACTTCTGTGTGAATATAACCGACTCAGTCTCTCTCTTACAGGAATTTGCCCAACCTGACCCTGGCTGGCTCCTAGAGTGCTCTCTGCACTGATCACTGGGCCTCCTCCCGGCATCCCATCATAGAAGCCAGAGAGTGGCTGAACTCTTCAACCCTCCGTTCTCAAGGCGCAAAGGCTCCCCAGTCCCCCCATACCTGATGCCCAGCCCATCATTCCCAGCATAAAGACCCAGGAGCTGGGATGCATGCTACAAAGATCCACACCCCAGGGCACACAAGCATGCACTTGAACACACAGACGTGCACCTAGTAAACAGCCCTGCACCCAGGCAGTGCATAGAGACCAGCAGGCCCTGCGTGGCCTACTGCTCTCTGCTGCCCCCTTTGTCTTGATTCCCCCCCATCCTACGCTGCAGTCACTGAGGGGCAGGGGAAGTTGCCAGGAATTCTAGCTTCCTCTGGCCATTTCCAGGAAAGACCGACCCAGTGATTTCCTGGGCCTAGAGCTCACAGAGTATGAGGTTCCAACTATGTTTACAGCCATTTGAGAACAGCCTTTTATTCCTGATCTGCACTTCCTGGTTCCATCCTGACACAGGGCACCCAGTAGGTACTCAAAGTGACTCAGAACCAGCCAGGGCCCAGAGAAAGGGCTTGGAGTGGTGCATGAGCAAGACAGAGAGTGTGCAATAGGCACTTAGAGATGCTTGGGACCAGTACAGGGCACGCACTGGGTACCTGCAAGTGCTGGTTTCAGGGCAAGGGCCACATGATGCAAACAACTTTTGTTGTATGAGCCTCTGGGCCTCCCCACTCTGGGTGACCCCTCGGGGAAGACCTAGATGAACATAACCCCTTGGAGATTAGCAAGGGACAGAGTGGGAGGGCCTTTGGCAGCTCCAGTGGCTGCCCCTCCCCCTGGGCTGAAGGAAGACACTATTTATAGTTTTCCCTTAGCCCAGCCCCCTCTGCCCTGTAAGACGACAGTACTCCCCCTCCTCCAAGCCACTGACAAACTGATGTCCTCTCAGAGCACCCGACATAGGGAGATATACCAACACTCAGTCTCCCTCCCTGTACCCCAGTCTTTCCCCAAACTCCCATCCTCCCCACACTGCCCCATGCCTACCCTGCCCGCCGCTCCCCGGCCCTGGGTTGGTCAGAGAGCTGCCTCTTAACGTGCCTCTGTCCATCCTGCCACCGAACTGGCCAGGGCCACCGCCCCCTGTGGCTCAGGGGGGAATAGGGTAACCCCGCCTTTGCCGGCCTCGGGCAGACTCTGAAGAAAGCAGCTCCGCCTCTCAGCCACCCTAAGCCCGCCTGCCAGGGTTGCTTACTACTGTGAGGTTGACCAGGCAGGCAGCTGCACACGGGCAGGCGGGCAGCTATTGCCTCGCTCCAGTCAAAGCTGCCCAGGGACTGCCCCCATCTCTGGGCGGAGCTTCAGCCCTACGTGCAGTGCCTGCCTCATCTTCAGGCAGGCCTGCCCATGTGCCCAGATCAGCTAGCTCCTGCTCAGCAATGGTGGGAGGAGTGCAAACACCAATACCTACTCCTAAACTACTAAGACGCTGAGTGCTTTAAGAGTCTGCAGAGGAAAGGTAGGTGGAACAGCAGAGAAAGTAGCTGTGACTCAGCCTTGATGTGCACGTAATGGCATAATTTCAGCCATCCCATCCCCCCATCATTTGACATTTATTGAGTGTCCCTTGCACCTAGTCACATCCTTCATGCACACTGCTATGTCACTTTTGCACAGGAAGCTCGGTAACATCACCTGCTTCAAAGACAAGGAGACCAAGGCTCAGAAAGGTGGCACCTTTGCTCAAGGTGTCTTAGTGAGGAAGGGGGAGTTGGGTTAGAGCCCTGGAGGAATGAGCTTCCTCTCCCCTGAGCCCTGTGCGTCAAGGCTGTGTGTGCAGGGATGAGGGGAGGACAGGGGCCAGCCATGCACTGTGTGCACTTCACTCCAGCTTGGGGGGTAACACACCCCACTGCTCACACATAGCTGTCAGAAACTTGCAACAGGCAACACATGCATCCCAGAGGCCAGACTGCCATGGACAGACTTCCCACACATGGCTGGCTGGCTGGCTGCGTCTCTCGGTGCCCATCTATCTGCACTACACGTGCATGTGACCGTCGCCAGCATTCTCTCTGCACTACATGGGGGAGCCAGGCTGTGGTCCTAAAGTAGCTGTTTCAGATGCAGCACTGGGCTTCTGTGTCTCAGCTTGTAAATGAAACAGAATTGTGACCAAGCGTTACAGTATACAGACATTTGGGGACTGCGGGGGGGTTGGGGGGGTAAGCCAACAAGCAAGGTTCCATAGGGCAGTGACCATATCTGATGCTGTCCAAGTTGTGTGGATATACTGTAAGTCCAGGGTGCCCACAGGCTTTGTAGGGCTCCAATGAGATACAATATGTGACAGGAGGTTCTTGAAACAGCATCTAGGCACATTCTTCCTAGATGTCACATTGTCCAGCTGTCTGTCGCTTTCCTCTGGGTTTTCTCATTGGGGTTGCCTCAGTTCTTGTGACCCCTTCCTCAGTGTCAGCCAACATGGGCCAAGATGTGGGCATTGACTGCTGCCTGCTCTCTGGCAGCCCTGGTCTGAGCCTGGTCCAGTAAGATCTGCAGGAGGCCAATGGGGACATCCAGTGACAGGGTGATGCGTGGGCCAAGGCGGGGGCCAGGGCGAGGGTAACTGGGGACAGAGGACAGCCCTGTGGTGGTAGCTGAGGGTCTTTCTGAGGCCACGAGACAAGGAGTAGTCTGAGAACAGTTCTGAGGGAGTATCTGGAGAGCTGGGAAAGAGGTCACTGGGACAGCTATAACCCTGGCCAACATGAGGACCATCAGCACCCACGGAGCCCACCTGGTCATCGTGACATCTGGCTGCAAGGAGAAAACACACACAGGGCAAAGGCTCTGATTAACAAGGTTTTATATAGATCCAGCTTGTCCAGAACAGAGAGGAGAGAGGAAGGGATGGGAGAGGAAAATAAGAGATGGAAAAAGAGAGGAAGAAATGGAAAGGAAGAGAGAGAGAGAGAGATGGAGAGAAAGTGATAGAGGGAGAAAAAGAGATGGAGAGGGGAAAGATGGAGAGGGGAAGAGTTGGAGAGAGGAAGATGAAGAGAAAGAGGGAGGGAGATGGAGAAAGGGGAAGAGATAGAGCTGGGAGGTGGAAGGGGAGAGAGAAAAAGAGAGGAGGAGATGGGGAAGAAGAAAGAGAGAGGAAGAAGAGGAGGAGGAGGAGAGGAAGAAGA
>PVJA010030619.1:0-25645 GCA_004027025.1 Myocastor coypus
TCTTCTTCTTCTTCTTCTTCTTCTTCTTCTTCTTCTTCTTCTTCTTCTTCTTCTTTTTCTTCTTCATCTCGTACTGAGGACCAAACTTGGGACTTCATGCTTACCAGGAGGTGCTTATACAACTGAGCTCTCTCCTGTCCTAGTTTTATGTTTTACAAGACACAACCATAGGTATGTCCTTATCCCATAGGTGTCACCACAACAGAATGAACTCTACTGAGTCTAAATAATACAATTATCTTCTGTCCCATATTGTTTCATAAATTTAGTCAATATGTGTTTTCTATTTTATTTGACAGATATTTACTGAGCATCTACCAAGAGTTGCACATACCTCTCTCCATGCCTTTGCACCTCAGTAGCTCATGATCTTGTGATGCAAAATGGCGCAGGCTCAAGGAGTTATTATAACCTCCTTACGCAGTGCAGTGGTGGCATATGGGACAGATAAATACTAAAAGATTTAGGAGGGAATGCATAAAAAGTTTTCTTGACAAAACTGTCAAATTTTGACCTTAAAAATACAAGGAGAGTTGGAATATTTAAAAGGAAGGACTAGCCATTTGGGCTTTGGCATCAGCTGCTATCAGATAGAGAACTTATTAGTATGGTTTACTGCCCAATTCTGGGACCGGTGACATCTCTCTGCTAGCCAGAAATAGGTGAAGGTGGAAAGCATTACTTATTTTTGCTTGTTCAATCCTCTGTCCTGGCAGTAACACAGGGAAGAGGACTAGAGAATGGGCAGAGCACAGAGCAAATGTGAAGCTCCGAGACTCTGCTCACCACATTCAGCAAAAACGTTCTACATGGTTAAGGAATGGCACTGCTGTGGATTGTGTTGATGCTCATGACACAAGTAGAACCTGTCACTTGCCACCCACAGTACCACAGACACATGCTATTTATGTTATAGAGGAGCATTTGAAGCATTACAGGAAACTGTATAACTGTGCTTACAGAAAGGTAGAGTCATTCATTCCTGCTGGACTTCCTTGCATCTCAAGCAGAGTTAAGCCTGCATGTCATGTGTTACACATCCATGGACACAAGCCCCTGAGCATTGTTTCTTTACATGGAAAAATTTTCCCCTCATCCTTGTTACCTAGAGAGTGCAGCCTAACAAGTATATATACACAACATTTCCTCTGTAATAGATCTAATAAATGATGTAATCCTGAATGAAATTGGGTGAGAAAGTGGCACACTTTATGCTCTTTTCTAGAAGGGATTTGTGCATTCATGGTTCTTGGTGTCGGGCTGGGTACAGCATGCTCTGCTGCACCAAATCTGAAGGACAAGGACACAGAGCACTGCATTGCTTTCATGCCATATGGACAGGAAAGGCCACCTTCTCTTTACCTTTTGTGATATGAAGTTATTTCTTGCACATTTTCTGTATCACTCTCCATGAGAAATACAGGCATTATTTCCTACAGGCATTTGCTGAATTTCAGAATATAAAATACATAGCTTCAGAATAGAACGATATCTCACAGTTCTCCTTTCGGCTTTATCGATGTCAGGATGATCACTTCAGATGTCACCCTTTTGTTCTCTCCTTCCAGGAATAATCAACTGTGGGGCAGAGTGATGAGATTATTTAATTTTCTTCTTACAATGACAGCACAGAGCTTCCCGCACAGAGGTAGGGCTGCCTGGAAGTGTTTTCTGTGCTATCCATTCCCAGATAGTCTGAGTCTACTTACTACACAGATGGAACATAGAGGGTAAAGATTATTATTTGGATATAAAGTCCTTTTATGATAATCTGGCTGGGAAGAGATCAAGTCTAGATGCTAATGTGGTTGGGATCAGTTATTCTCTGAATTCTCTTGAATTCCTTCATGGATATCATAAACTGGATGTTCTTTTCACAACTGGAAAAAAGTCACTTCTGCATGTCCTAAAGAATCTTTTTCCCTGCAGCAAACTCTCTGTGTCAAGTTTCCTGACCTTTTATCCAATGTTATGACCATTTTGCTTCTCATCTCCCACTGCAATATGTCTCTGAACTTCCACGTCCCTGTGTTAAAATTATGGACAGCCCAAGGTTGCCTTAATACATATTTTAAATTCAGCCTAATGTTTCTGTGTGCATGGGGAGCTGTAGCCTAACCTGCTGTGGACTCAGAGGTGACCTATTCTTAAAGAACTAACTCACAGCTGGCACGTTGTAGGGATAGACAAAGGAACACAGGTAGAGATAGGACAAGACCTGGGACTGGGCTGGAGAAATGGGACAGGCTGATTGTGTACCATGTGCCTGATTCATGTAGCTCTTGTGAAACTGCTGCATATATATCTGCATGCTTCTGGGTTCCTGACCTTTGTCTTACCCCAGAGCAAAGCCTAAGACCCTGATTGGCCCAGATTATAGCCATCAGTGAGTATTAATTTCAAAAGCCTGATCATCCCCATAAATATGCACCCAAGAGTCCCGGGCATTTGGGACATTTCGCCCAGCTCTCCCTTCTTGGAGCTCTGCTGTCCATTTCTTCTTGTTGCAGTCACAACCTTATAGGTGATCTTCGGCTCCGCCTCACTGTCACCCCTGGATTTCTTATTCCCCATTGAGCCTGATTTCTTCAGTTACGGAGGCAGCTTTGGCTTTGAGCCTCCTGGCCTCCTTTCTTCATTCTTGGTCAGAGCAAGGAAGGGCAGGTCAGACGAGACCCCTGCCTTGCAGACCCCACCTGAGGCAACGCCGTACCCAAGCCATCAGCCAGCTACATGTACCGTCTCCTCAAACTCATCTGAAATAAGACAATGACCGCGTTTATCTGATCCAGCAACTCTGGCACTTTCCTCTTCTGAACCTCAATTCTCTTTTTGCCTCTCTAAAGCGTTACCTAGACTCCTACATTGTGCCTTGCTGGATAAAATTAGATTCAATGAAGTATATTCAAGGTTTTCCTTTCCCCATTATCTCGGATATCATGTGCAGTGGATAGTAACGTTCACAAGAATGTCCATCTCCCACTCTACATTAATCTGTTTATACCACTGTGGTAATACAGATGGCCTCGCAAAGTAAGATTAGAGTAAGATTTTAAGGAATGAAGTGCTCAACTGCATGGAACACAATGCCACATAAACAAAGGAGGGCTGCCTTCTCCGAAAATGACTCTCAAATGCCTTTAATCCACCGTTATCTCTTCCCTGATATTCACACACTGATGTAGCTTTAATGATATTTGCAGTTCTAAATATATTTCCTTTTTCTAGATTTTTCCATTCAGCCATTAAAGAAAGGACTTCTGTATTAGTAATAAAATATCTTAATACTACTGGACCAGTGAAATAGCTCAGCAGGCTAAGTGCCTGTTTACTTGAACTCAGAGACCAGGATTCAACCTCCCACCCTATGTGTCACACAGGTGTCAACCCAGGGCACACTGAGATGCTGACCAAGTGCAAGCATGGTGGCTCACGCCTGTAACCCCAGTGCTGCACTGGCTGAAACAGGTGGATCACTGTAAGTCTTGAGTCTGAGCTGTGCACTGAGACTCTGTACACAATACATAATATATATATATATGTATATATATATATACATATATACATGTATATATTATATATACATTATATATACATATATACATTATATATACATATATACATTATATATATATATATAAATATATATATATATATGTAACACACACACACATATATATATATATGTGTGTGTGATGGGGCCAAACAACCATGACTGAGGCTGTGTAGGTTAAAATAATTACTCCTCTTTTAAGTTGATTGCCTAGGATGTTTTGTTACAATGATCAAAGTCAAGTAAGCATGAGGAGCCTAGCCACAGTTCATGCAAATCAGCAGGTTCTCCTGGCCCACTGATCCAAGGATTAGCCATGTCACTGTCTCTCTTCAGTGGGATTTGCAGGCAGCTTCTGAGAGGAAAGGCTTTCAGAGCTGTGCACCTCAGGCACGGCCGGAAGTAGTGCCCTAGACCATCTGAAATGCATCAGAGAGAGGACCAGTCACTGTCACAAGCACTAAAATTTGGAGAGCATTTGTCTGTACCAACACCGGAGCAATGTGTTACCATAGGCTTGGCAAATGTTTGTGGATGTATGCATGATATAAATAATGTTTGCACAGCAAAAGTTAAATTGTCATCATTTGTAATTTAACTCCCTGATTAGAACTAAGTAATTTTCTATATTAATTTACTATTGGGATGAACAAAATTAATATACAGTTAATGACTTACCACACAGGGATTTTATTTTGCAATTGTGTAAGGCAGAAATTTGATGCAACTCTCTTGGGTAACATCAAGGAATGTAAGAGCTACATTCTTTTTGAAAGCTCTATGGGAGAAGTTTTGTGTGCTGGCCAGCAACTACAGATTTCCTCTTTGGGGCCTCTTTCACTGTCTTCAAAGCCAGAAGTGCCCTTCTACACAATATCCCTCTGATCGACATTTGTTTGCCTTTCTTTCATCCTTAGGCACTGCTGTAATCTCAATCTAGAATGATCTCTACATTTTGAGGTCAGCTGATCAGTAGTCTTAATTCTATCTACAACCCTGATTTTCTTGTGTCACATATACCCGAGTGAAGGTAGTCTTAATAACAGAAGTTTGTCTGATAGTAATAAGTGTGACTTTACTTGGAAAATGAATTACTGTCGTAGATATTAATGAAAAATATGAACATGAGGTCATTCTGGAGTGCAGTGGATCCTAAGCCTATGATAAATACCCATATAAAAGAAGACAAAAACTAATAAACATGTGAAAACAGAGGAGGAGATGAAGGTCAAACAGGCCTCCACCCCATCCTGGCACCATGTTGGACCCAGAGAACCTGAAAGAGACACAACTGCAGACTCCTGGCACATTCAGGGAGGAGTCCTGACATCTCTGCACCTCGGCTACCTTTTGTTCTTCAGAACTGCGGTATGCTGCATTTTTGTTCTTAAATCCACCAACTTTGTGATAATTTGCTACATAGCAGATATAGGCAGAGAATAACCATATAGATGTCTCACAGGTTGTGGAAATCTCGACATGGGCATCTCCAGATACCATCGTCTCAGCTATGACATTTATATAATCTGTGAACAAGTGTTGTCATCATTGCAAATACTTTAACTATTTGAATAGTCTCCTCAAGCAGCACTTAATCTCCCAATAAAGAAAATTAGAGTGACAGAGTTGTTTCCCACAGGGTGTGGCTACCCTGTACATGACTGCAAAGGACCCTGTGGCCTTTCTCCAGAGTCTCCATAACTTGAACATAACTTGAACATTCCTGAAAATTCTAAGTTCAAAATCCCTCCTTGCCTGAAGTGATGTCTGAGCTGTAAACCCTGTGAAAGCCAAAAGTAAATGATATAAACCTAAAATACAGTGGCATAGGGTAAATATTACCACTCCAAAAGAGTGGATGAGGGGAATAGAAAGGAATAAGAGCTAAGGAAGTCTGCAACCCAACAAGCCCGAGGCCCTCCTGTTCTCTACCTTGCCTCCATCCGGGGTGCTCTGTCCTGAGATGTGGATGTCTGAGAGTCTGCACATCCCACTCCAGTGCCCTGGCTTCTGCAGCCTGCACTTCTGGTCCTCGTCCTAAGCAGGACCACCTGCAATTGTGACACCTCCAACTTCGTGACTTCTCTGCCTACCACTGATTTAATCCTCATGGCTTTACACATTGCCCTCCCAGGAAGCCCCAGCAGGGACTCTTACAACATCAAATGGAACTTTCTTTGGAATGTGAGTAGAAGCTCCCACGACCCTGTGACTTTTGGATTCTGTGTGTGTAAAGAACAGGTGACGCCAAAGTCTGCCCTGGGTCAGCCAGTCGTGAGCCAGGCTTTGGGTACAGCTGCGGAGAACTCCAAGGCCCTAGACTGGGAGTACTGCGTGCAGTGCATGCTGGAGAAGTGAAGTCCCAGTCGGCCGTTGTCAAATAGAGAGCTCACAGGTTCTCTTCGCAAATGGAAGGTGATGTCTTGTTGATCCCTGAGAAGACATAAAGACACTTGCTTTCTTCACGTGTTGCAAGTAATTAGTTTCTTTGTAATAGCGCTAGTCTCAGCAAGAACCATACTTCCCACATTGATTTTACAGAAGGTCTATTCGTGGTCAAAGATTTCAAGTTTTCTCAAATATCTCCCTTCCAATTGCTGTTTCTAATTCTCACATTAGGTCTGAATAAAAGCAGACAGACATACCCAGGCCACAGTGTGAATTGTGAGTGGCTTTGAAATCTCCTTTTCTTTTTACTGAGTCCTCACGGCTGAACTCAGCCTGCTGTAATCTCTGGACGTGGGCTCAGGGCACATAAATGTTTTAGGTAAGTGTCACACATTTACCATCTGGCTTATTTCTGAAAGGTTTCTTGCTAACATCTAAAACCTGATGGGCAGTACTCTTATAGTTTTTTGAAGTTCTATTAGCACATATGTGTCCCACACAATGAACTCGTTAATTGCTGACAGCTTATACAAGTACCTAAGACAGTCTTTTCTCATTCCCCACTTTACTGTCTTCATTTGTAGCCAATTCTCATTTTCTACACTTCCCCTAGAATGGCTCACTTGCTATTGGCCTCTTCTAAGTTTACAGCAGCACACTTCTCCAAATGCTTCCTAAGCTAATTTGCAAACCACTAACAAAGGTTTCTGGACTCATACTCAGTCTCACTGCAACAACCTCACCTCTTCAGTGTTAATTTTCTGGATTCTACAACTTTTCCATTGCTGGGCCAAAATACCTGACCCAGGACTTAAAGCACAAGAGGATTCAGTGGGACCAGAAGATGCAGGGCAGAAACTTCACCCTTGGGGCAGAAGCCAGAGGTGTGTGTGGTAAAGGCCACCATTGAAAAACTGGTAACGTGGCAAAACCTTTTCTCAAAGACAAAACAAAAACGTAAAACACAGCTGGAGATGTACTGGAGTATAAAGGCCCAGGGCTCAAACCTGCATACTGGATAATAAAGAAGAGCTTTTTATTTTTTAGCCATGGAATATTCAGGCCATGGAGAGTTGGTTCTTAATCAGAAACTTCAGTGTGAGAGGCCATAGAGAATGAATGCAGCTCCCTAGTAAATTTGGTGATATTTGTAGAAATTCATTGCAATTGTGCTATTCTGATTACATTGCAAAAGGAAAAGTCTTTAATTATGACGCATTCTGATGTAAAACAATGCAGTACATTTTGCGTTCTTCACTCTGAATATATGGCCTGTGTAGTCTTTTTTTTTTAGAATTTTTATTTTTATATTTATTATTATTTTTTTCTTGTTTCAGAACCCTTGTTTGCTTATTCACTCATTTTCATGGCCGGCTTAGCCCGCCCCGAGGGCAGGGCTGGTGCAGCATGTGGTGCCGGGGATCGAACCGCGGTCCCTGAAGCCGCCCAAGCTTCCCCAAACAGGCGCTTTAGACCACTGAGCCATCCCGCCAGGCCTCGGCCTGTGTAGTCTTTATCTGCCTGGGAATAGACAGAAATGGGCTCTGAAAGTTGAAAGTACAGTTTCCTTTTCCCTTGTGATTCACTTGTATGGGAACAAGTGAACTAACAAAACTATGTTGATAAGCATCAAGAACAAAGGCTTTTTGAACTAGATGGACCACATAATCAAGAAACACATTTTCAATCTGTTATCAGGTAGTAGTGTTGAGACAGCCTCGGTGAAGTTCTGAGTATCTGAGCTCATAAGCCCCTTGTCTTTTTGCTGAACTATGTCTTGACATTTCCCCCAACTAGTTCAATTACAGAATAAGATAAAAAATAATTTTGGCCAAAGGATTTTTTGAACTCTTTCCCCACTACGATGATGTAAATTTCAGTATATATTATATGGATTTTTTTTTCTTTGTATTTTAGGGAAGCTTCTACAGGGTATTTAGGGTCTCATTACCAGATCAGACTCAGTGATCTGCCTGTTTACAGCCTCCCAAGAGCTGGGATTACAGGTGTGTGCCATCATGTCCAGTCTCAATTGCCATCTCAGTGTTCCCCTGACACAGCGGCAGCACAGCAGATCTGGGGATTGAATCACTAGCCCCTGCACCTTTAATCCTCAGAGCTACTAGGCTGGTCCTATTGTATGAATTCTTTTCTTCCTTCTTGACTTTCTTTGGATGCAGAAATCAAATGAAATTTTAAAAAGCAAACAAAACCTCTCTTTACAGAAGGCACACTGGCAGAGTTGGAAGGTGGGAAGCAGGATAGAAAGGAAGGTGTCTTTGTTACTCTTCTCTCATTACTGAGACAAACACCCAACATTCAAATGAGGGAAAGAAAGGTTTATTTAGCTCACTGTTACTGGAAGTTTCAGTCAATATTCACCTGGCTCCAAAACAGACTGGCACACGGCAGAGGGCAACCTTCCATGATGGCAGCCAGAAAGCAAGAGCTCAGGAAGAGAGCTAGCTGCAGCTCAAGCAGCTAACTTCTCTTCTTACCTTACATTGAAATGCAAATCACCTGCCCCAGGGAGGGATAGCATCCATTTCCACAATAATCAACTACAACTTCCAGAAGCCTTCCCGTGACTCCATGAGGCTTTGGGGGGTACACCTACAAACAAACCAAAACAGAAGGGGAAGTGTAAGAGAAAGGTTTAATGCATGTTATCACCAGGAATCAACTCTCCAAGAGGAGCATAAGCACCACGTGTGACACGCGTGTGTTAATTAGAATTAACAGAGAGACACACAAACACATTCCTGAAGTCACTTGCTACTGCTGAGTAACGACACGGAACTAAAGTAGCTAGAACCGCTCTTACCTGGAATTAGTATCCTGGGTGCTCCATGCATCTTAGCCCCAATGGTGAGCACTCCAACAGTTATCCTCATGCCCTTAGTATGAGAATCACAGGAGTCAGAAGATGGAAAGAAGTAAGTGCTATCTATGCTGTTGGTGATGTCCTCAGGGCAGCCCTCTCATCACTTCTCTAATTCCTTGATAAGAGGTCTATAAAATATTTATTTGGGAAAGTAAAGTCTACTACTTTACAGCTTTGTGTTGTTAATTTCTCGCCCGGCGTGGTGGTGCACGTGGTGGTGCACACCTGTAATCTCAGTAATTGGGAGGCTGAGGCAGGAGGATTGGTGTGAGTTTGAGACCAGCCTGGGCTACCAAAGTGAGCTCAAGGCCAGCCTCAACTGCATAGTGAGATCCTGTCTCAAAAAGTCAAAAAAGACAAAAAACATTTCTCAATTTATATTTGTTTCTCAATATACCTGATATTTCTGTTTTCACACACTTTCTGAAATCATACCATATTCAAATCATCTTTTCACTGTAACAGTAATAAAATTAATTTGTGCACCTGCAAGGAGGCACAGGGGCCAGGGGTTCCATCTTCGGGACTGCCTTGCCAGCCTCACCCCTAGGACACTCTGACACAACAATTGAGAGAGGGTCAATGTAGTTCTGGAATCAGAAGCTATAGCCATTAGACAAGAGAGAGAAATAAAAGAAACAAGAACAGGTAAAGAAAAAGTTCAACTATCATTACTCGCAGATGACATGATAGTCTACATAGAAGAACTAAAAAGCTAAACTAAGAATCTACTAGAATTAATACACAAGCTTAGTAGCATAGCAAGATACAAAGTCAACACCCAAAAGTCAATAGCATTCCTCTACACAGATAACAAACACACTGAGAGAGAAATTAGAGAAACAGTACCTTTTATGATAGCACCGAAGAAAATGAAATATTTAGGAATTAAGCTAACTAAGCAAATAAAAGCACTAAACCACACTTCTCAGAGGAAGAAATACTAGAAACTCATAAGTACATGAAGAAATGCTCCACATCACTAGCCATCTGTATGCAAATTGAAACATGGTTTCTAATGTCATTTAAATTATTGCTATGCTCTCTGTCAAGTACATGTTTAAAGTGTAATAAGAGACAGGGAAAGTATATGACTTCCCTGCTACAATTTTGTGTATGCTTAAATTTCTAAGTTTCTGTGTAAAAATGTGCAACTGTTTTTTTTTTACCACATCTTATAGGAATTCATTAAAATATCAATGATTAATGGAAAATACTTAAGTTCCACATTAAGTTTAAGGTGTTTGATACTTAGAAAGACAGTGATATTAAGCTCAATTACCTATGTTTTAGAGTAATAGTATCAATAAGCTTCTCTTTTGGAGGGTTAGCAACTTAAACTTCTATATCCAAAATTTAGAGAAAAAGAAGGGCTACAAAGATAGGCAATATTTTGGCCCTAGCCCTTCAAGGTCAATGAAGACTCAGGACATAAGAGAATATGTACTGTAACATCCTATAACTCAGTGGCATCCCAAATTTTCTGTTTAAAGAGATTATGAAGACAAAGAGGAAAGGAATTGACAATATACAGTGTGCCTAAGGACAGTCACCAGAGAGAAAACATTCTCTCAGGCTTTCACAGAGAGCAAACTGGTCGAACAATGACCATGACTCATCCAGATGGCTGACACTGATGAAAGTTCTATAAAATGCTGTACACTGTTTCAAGGTAAATCCTGAGAGAATTTGACTGACCTTGTCAGATACAAAAGTTCCCTGTTTTGTTATATAGGTTTTGCTGTAACTTGGCCTTAACCACTCAGCAGAAAAATTTAATTATGAGACATAAAAAATAAATCCAGATTACAATGCTGAGCTGTAAAAAGCTCAAGTCAGCAGCTTCTGAGCTGACAACCTGCTACTATTATGGACTATTGGACTATTCATATAACTACTTTCTGTTATTTTCACCAATAGTGTTTAAAAAAGTTATCATGTCTGCATCTTGTACTGTGAACAACTACTACTGAGACAACAACATACATTGTATTAATTATTGTGTCTGCAGTACTAGCATGTTTTGAAACTGTTTTATTGTTATTTGTTATCAAAAGTAATAAAATTATATGAAAAGTGCCTGTTGAAGTTGATTTAATAATAACAATCAATTTCTATTTATTGCAGTCCTCTTTTGAAACAAGTATTTGTAGTTGAATTAACTATTATATTTTTAATCTATCTACTTAGGGTTCATAGAAAAAAATCAGAGTTACTTCTGGTATTTATAAAGAAAAGCATGCTAGATTTAAATCTGGTTATACCGGTGAAACAATAATGATCAGCAACTGAAAAAAAGTCTGTTCCCTAAAGCATACCAAGTCTCAGTTGTTCTTTGCCCACAGTTCTTCAAAAGGTTTTTGATCCTTTTAGATAAAGAATTTGTTAATACTTTAAAGTTCCAAACTTAAGATCTATAAAGATTTTTTTGAGTGTGATATGTGATAGCTTTGCTTAAGCAAGAAAATCCATGCCACATCTATGCACCCTTCACCTGCAGGCATTTTAGTGCTACTAAAACTACATAAAGAAAAATATGAGACGCCTGGAAAGCCTCACTAAGGATAAACTATAATAAATACCCCAAAAAGTTGGGAACTTCATGGATTTACATGGAGGTACCTTGATTCTTTTTGTGAGTTCTTAGGGCTTTTATTTTTGTTCCTTCACAGCCTGCCTTGACTCAAGCACACATGTAAACTGTGTCTTTCCTGTGTATGATTACACTTTTGTTATCCCTCTTTTCCTGAATTTATCTCCCATATGCTAAACTGTATCTCTTCTTCTCCAAGTTCAATTGGGAAGACATCACTACCAGTATGACTATGTATGGAGACAGAGATATTGCAGGTAATTAAGGTTTATAATGTCTCAAGAGTCTTAGGTCTGGCCAATGGATTAAGCTCAGTGGATTAAGGCACCTGTAAAGAGGCACAGGGGCTGGCTTTTGATCCCAGACCCTGCCATGCTGCACCCACCCCCGGCGTGCAATGAGACAGCAACTGGCATTGGGCATGATGGCATGAGCTTGTAATCCCAGCTCTTCAGAGACTGTAAACGGGATGATCACTAGGAGTCCAATCTAGTAATGAGATCCTGAACAATCTGTCCCTATAGATCCTACCCTAAAAATATAACAAATAAATCAATTAATAAATAAATAAATTAATTAATTAATTAAAACCTAAATCTTAAGAGTCTTAGTCTAATAGGACATGCAACCTCGTTAGGACTCAGAGAAGGAGAGAGAGAGAGGGAGAGAGAGAAAGACAGAGACAGATACAGAGACAGAGAGAGAGAGACAGAGAGAGAGACAGAGAGAGAGAGACAGAGAGAGAGAGACAGAGAGAGAGAGAGAGAGAGAGAGACTCTAAGGGATACCTGCAAAGAAGTAGCACTATCATTACAATAGCCTGAGCATGATAGCTTCTTGGCTTTGGAGTTGAATGCTAAGAGGAACAGTAGAATTCACTGCTGTGTTCTGGGCCAGGCAGCCTCCTGTGAGCACATACGGTGTGCTCGCTGCTGTGGACATCTTGTGAGAAGTGAATTATTAGAGGACTTCTTCATTACACCTGCACACTCCAGGACGGTGATGACACCTTCAGGTCATCCTATGGAGCAACCGTCAGAAGTGGAGTCCATTGTTTCCTGCAGCCCAGAGTCATGGCTGAACTTACTATGGCAGTGTGAAAACTAAAACTCTTTCATTTTAACTTGCATCACTGCTGCATATATAGATTTTTCCTATTGCATTTTAATTTCTAAGACTTATATTTAATTCTTAACATTCAGCTCCGTTC
The DNA here is from genome assembly GCA_004027025.1 of Myocastor coypus. NCBI lineage: Eukaryota > Metazoa > Chordata > Mammalia > Rodentia > Myocastoridae > Myocastor > Myocastor coypus. The sequence goes on from PVJA010030619.1 coordinate 12,629, forward strand.
AGCATTACCTGCTGAGATATATAGTCAAGAATGACTAAAAGAATCCTCCACTGAAGTTGCACCTAGAGAGGAGAAAAATCTCACAGCATATGGAGCTAAGTGTTGCCATGAAGTTCCCAAACTCAAGCTCTCCGACACTGACTGTGCCTCATACAGTTGGTCTTCAGAGCAAATAATTTAGATTGTGGCCAGAAGTGGCAGAGGGAATGCCTGACTAATATGAGTAATAGATTACTTTGGCATATGTTAGTCAAAAGCATTATGGGTTCAGTTCTGCCCCATTCAACCCCGCAGGAAATGCGTCTTGATCATTCTTCCTTCCACTGTGTTGATTGCCAGTGATATACTTTTTGTTTTACAAGTGTCATCATTTTCAATGTTGTGACTAATTAATACCCCATTGTGGATATGTATTATGTTTCTTATGCTGGCTTTGTAGGTTGTTTTCATATCTACTCTCAATTGTTCCACAATGAATATAGAATGCAGGTATCACTGTAATATGCTGACTTGAACTCTTCTAATCAAGAGTGTGTAGAGGAATGATGTGGCTGGGTCAGATCTGACTGTGTTTTATAGTTTTGGTTGAAGCTATATACTTACTTCCATGGCTGTCATATGAATTCACACCTCCACCAGCAGTAGAGATCCCTTTTTCTATGCCTACTTGTCAATATTTATGAACATTTATTTTCACTTTTTAAATATAGCCATTCTAACTAGCGTGAGATGGAAGCTTAACATAGCTTTAATTTACATTTCTCTTCTGGCTAATGGTGTTGAATAGTCTTTCATATGGTCGAGAGTTTATTTGTACTTCATCATCTTTTTTTTTTTTTGCCTTTTTGAGACAGGGTCTTGCTATGCAGTTGAGGCTGGCCTTGAGCTCACTTTTGTAGCCCAGGCTGGTCTCGAACTCACACCAATCCTCCCGCCTCAGCCTCCCAAATGCTGGGATTATAGGCGTGAGCCACCATGCCCGGCTATACATCATCATCTTTGAATTTAAATGTTCTTTATGTTTTATCTTCTTAAGCCTATTGCAATAATATTTCTTTTTTTTTTTTTTTTTGTGGGACCAGGGTTCGAACTCACGACCTTGCACTTGCCCAGCAGGCACTTGTGCCTCGGAGCTATCTCCCCAGCCCCTGCAATAATATTTCTAAAATGGATATTTTGGGGGAACACAACTTACCCCAATTTTGATTTAATATTTCCATGTTAAAATCCCCCACATCTGTATTTTTGAAGCTATTTAGTCAAAATTGATGCAGATGAGACTTAGAATATCTTTGGAGACTAAGCCATTTCTTTTCTTCCACACCTGGGTCCTAGTTTTGTATATGTAACTGTTGCCTTCATGACACTCCTAGATAGAGAAGACAGGGAAGTACATGTCCTTATTATGCTGCTATTGTAATGATAATGGAAATTTTTCAATGAGCCCTCAAAAATTGGAGTCTATTATTCTAGCTACCAAAGCATTTCAGCTAGTCACAACGTAGCGCACCTTACTTCTATTAATTTCATGTTTTACCAAGTTCTTTGGGGAAATTTATGTACTTAACTCTAGGTGTATGGAATGAAAATAATTTGATTCTATGATTACAATGAATGTATTCATATTACAATGCCATGGAATCATGAAATAAACCTGGAGACTATGCAGTGTATCTTGATCAGAAATATTAATAGAAACAGTTCTATTTTAACAAGAATCAAATTAAAAAATAAATGTCAGTCTGTTAGAAAGCTAGAACAACCAATATCAAAAGAATGATTGAAAATATAACTCATCCATTGAAAATCTGTTTGTATTACAGATGCTTCGATAGATCAGATTAAAAAATTTTCTAGTCAGCATATTCATTCCCCTTTTTTAGAAGAGGAAATTAAAACCAAAGAATAAACAACTTCTAGAACAAGTTAAATTAAACAAGAGTTTTCTTAATATAATATACCTAAATATATATTTATATAATGTAAGCTTAAATATTTGTAGGATTAGGCAATATTTTGTATGTGTATAGTTAGATATTTTAATTGAAATTTTGTTTTTATTTTAGAATTTATGATGTAGGGCTGGCTAGATAGCTCAGTGCACTAAAGCACCTGCTTAGGCAGAGTGCAGAGGTCAGGGTTTGATCCCCAGTGTGCTGAGCTGGCCTTCTCCTCGGGGCATTGCGTGATGGCAATTGAGACTGGGCATGGTGGCACATAGCACAATCCCAGCATTTGGGAGGCTCAAAATAGGAGAATCACTATGAATTAGATTAATATAGTGAGACACTGTACTAAAAATATAAAAATAAATAAATATCATGTTGTATGTTTAGTGGTACAGTCACCATAATTAATTTCATAAAAGAAACTATGGATTTTTAAATATTTGGGTTGTGCTATGATAATAGTATTTGCTATACTGATGAAATTTATGTATCAGAATTTATTCCATATATTCACCAAATACAGCAAGTCATATCACAATTTTGAGAAAGACAATATAAATGAAAATAAGCTTGTGTTCTATGCAGCAATATTTTTTTAAAAGACTGTTTCCAAGACAACAGTAGATATATTGTCCTGCTGGTTTGTGAATCTCTGCCCCTTTCACTGAGCTTTAAGCTTCTCAATGAATACTAGAGCAAACCTAAAAATGACCTTATCTCTGGACAGTGTAGCTGCAGAACAGGAAAACTTAGGTACACGGGTGTACGAGCTTTGCCATCCTCTGTTCACAGGACTTCTGCATTTCTGACAAACATTTTCACTATCTTTGGCAACCTCGAGGGCATCTTTCTCTGAAACTCACACTGGGCCAGTGGTCACAGCCCCAGGTAGAGGAGTAGGACCACTTGCGTTCTCCTAATTGTCACCAGTATAGCTATGGAGCCTTCCTGCTGTGTGTGACATGAAAAGAAACAAAAAAGTAGATGACAAGAGAAAGAGAGAACAGAGAGGAGAAGTGAGCAAGGGAAGAGAGGAAAAAGAAAGCATTTAGAACGCCATGGTTTAAAATAATTTGTAAGTTCTGAGACTTATTGCAAAAAACTAGACTCCTCATATGTTCAAATAATCAGAAAGTTTTCTAAAGTGAGTCACCTGGTGAATTCTTTAAGGGGTGGGGAATGTGATGCACATCTTATTTTCTCTCCTTTATTGTGCTGAACATGAGTATGAGCCTTTGTACTACTAAGTTTAAGCCTTTATATACACCAACTCTCTGCAATTTTAAATTTATTATTGCTTGATATTTCATTCTGATTTTAAAGTTATGTTTTTTTGTTTTTGTTTTGTGGGACCAGGGTTTGAATTCACAACTTTGCACTTGACAGGCAGGTGCTTGTGCCACGGAGCTATATCCCCAGCCCCTTAAAATCATTTTTTAAAAAAAATTTTATAGGTCTTTTATTCATTTTAATGAGAAAAAAGACAAAACAACAATGAAAAAGTTTCAAAACAAGTTAATAGGATGGTTACAATAATTAATACCCTGCATCTAGTTATCTTCATAGTAGTTATTCAGAGGACAAGATCCAGACCTGATATCTTGTCTAAATATATTAGTACAAGCTTTTATTCTCCAAGAACTAAGACAAAGTAACTGTATATCTAACTTAACTCTTTTTTATCTTTTGATTTCTTTTATTATTAATTTTTTTTAACAGTTGACACACTGCACACTGTCCTCACAATAGTTATGCAGAGTACAGTGTGTGGGCATGACCAACCTTTCTCATGATGTTGCTAAGGAAAGAAGAAAAGAAAAAAAAAAAGAATTCTTCTCTTTGAATTAAGAGGAAGGAGATGCATACACAGTCCAATGTTCCACAATTGCAGTGGGCCACCATTGAAACTTGCAACTTTGGAGGCTCATCTCACCAATCTAGCTCTGCATTTCATGCCTTGTAATTAAGCTTTTTTGCTGGGTGATCAAGTGCAAGTCAAAGGAAGACCTGTATAAAAAAACATTCATCTTTTGTATTTTCCAAGTTCAAATCCCCTCAGGATTAACTTTGGAACCATATATAGTGCTTTATAGAACTATTGTCAGTGTCAGCTTTCGGGTCGAGTCACGGCCATTGCTTGGCCAGTTTGCTTTCTGTGAAAGCCTGAGAGAATGTTTTTCTCTGGGTGACTCTCCTTGATACACTATAGTTCATTTATCCCTTTTCTCCGAGGTCCCATAATCTCCTTGACCAGAAAATTTGAGACATATCTGAGTTATAGAATATTATACCACAGGTTCTCCTATGTCCTGAGTCCTTACTGACCTTGAAGGGCTAGGACCTTGACTTTGTTTATTTGTTTTCTTTCCTGAGCAATCAGTTCTCCACAATAAAAATAGAATTCACATAATTTTACTTTGGTGATAGTACAACATCAACTATGTTTTTCTACCTTTACCTTACTCAAATGGATTTATCATAAAATTAGATTATGTCTCTTCTCAAAAAAGCAGTATGGTGGCATCTTGGTTGACAAGCTGTTGGGAAATTCTGAGAAAGATGTTGGAGTTCCTGTTCTTCCCTCCACATGCAGCTGACAAAGGGAAGCAAGCTTTTGTTACAGGCATTTGTTAGTGAACCAAATTGATATGTGATACATACACACACTTTTATATATAATATGAATATATTATAATGTAATTGTATATAATAGCATACAAACATATTTTTAATTTCTAACAAAATATAAATAATAGTATATAATATATGAAGTATATATTATGCATTTGATGATAATTTTGTGGAACATTTCCAGTTTTTTCTTTGATAGTGATGCTATTAGATTTTTTAGCTCTAAATCCTTGACTAACTCACTGAAGTAGTTACTACTCTAGACAATTTATTACTGTTGAGTAATAAAAATTATTTCATCTCTAAATCATGTTTACATTTCTTTCCTACTTCATAGTTTCCACAAAAAATCCATGGTAAGCAAGTGTATGAAATGGCATGTGTGGGAGAATTTATTCTTCATCCACATAGGCTTATAAATTTGGAGTTATTTATTATCATAATTAAAAATGTTTTGACTGATTTATTAACAAGTGGTAAGTGCTGCCTCAGTAATAGTTCAATACTTTCCTAAGCAAGGTACTTTGGTTACTCTCACATTAGTGATGAAGATAGTGAGGCTTACTCTGGTAATATACAATGGGACCCAGAAAATTTATCATATCTACATCCTGTGCTGTGCATAACTACTATAAGGACAACAATACGCAATGCATCAATTATTAGGAATGTACTACTAAGGTGTTTTGAAATTATCACATTGTTATTTCTTTTTAAAAGTAATAAAATTATAGCAATAAATATACTATCAACCTATCCAGTTCTAGTTATATCAGACTGAATTGAAAATAAATGCTTCTTAGAGAGAGAGAGGGGAAAAATAGACAGTAGGATCATTAGGCTTTAAATCCAGGCAATCTGGCTGTAAAAACTTCACATTTCTGCATATGTAATGATAAAAAATATTTTCATAGGATTTTTTTTTATGACTGGCTCAGACTGCCCTTGGGGTGGGGCTGGTGCAGCATGTCATGACAGGGATTGAATCGCGGTCCTTGCAGTTGCCTAAGCTTTCCTAAGCAGGTGCTTTAGACCGCTGAAACATCTTGGTGGCCCCTTATTGGATGTTTTTTGTTAAGACAAAAGATTCCCTACTTCTAGTCATGTGATTTGTAAACTTGCTGATGCATTTTGGGTAAAACTTTACTGTTTTATTACAAGACTCAGAATATAAGTGTTTGGAGAAGAGTTGTTTATGTGAAAAACATTTCAAGAAATGTGTAAATTGCTGTCAATAACTGATACACAGAAATTACAAAACAAGAATTTGTAGCAAGAAAATACATTTCCAAGTGTTAATAAGTTAGCTGTACATGGGAGAGCAATGGACTTTTGTAGAAAAAATACCATGGCTAATATTATATATCTTGAGAATTTAGTGTCCCAAAAATCAAAGATGAAATTGTCTTTGTTAGGAAATTTGTGACATACATGTTAAAAAAGTTTCACCTATATTGAGGATGAGAGTTAAAGAAAATACATGAAATTATTTACTTTTTTGTTAAATCACATAACAAAATGCTTTATTTTCCCCCACATTTACGGAATGTTATCCCTGTGCCTATTTATAATGAAATGGGAAAAGCTATCTGCTTTTGCCCCTCTAGTGATCTTGAATGGACAGCATCATCAACCATAATGTTAAAGAAAACCTATTGATATGTTAATTTAATGAACAATATGGCTACTGGCAAAAGCAATTAAAAACAAACAACAACAACAAAAAACCCCTTACTAATTGGCTTCTTGGCGCTGTGTCCAAAATTCATAAAGCTCATGGATCCAAGTTAGATTCATGAAGTTTATCCATGACAAGGGCAAGAAGTAGAATTGTGACCCCAGGAAGCAAGGGCTTTGCTTGGGAACTATATGCACCAGTATGGCAGCATGAGGGTTGATAGACACATTCTCTGTAGAGAGCACTGTTCTAAGTTGCAGGTGTTTATCCCTGCCTGTTTGTCCTTTAGTATTAACTACACATCTCATTTAAGAACAGTGATGAGCTGGAGAAACCAGTTCTGGGGAAAATCCAGCGTTTTCCTACTTTTCCTTGATATTCATTTTCCTCAGTGTCTGACAGGAGCTTCACACTGCATCATGGCTATAAACCTGGACAAAGAAAATCATAGTCTCTCCAGAATCCCACCCAATAAAAGCCAGACTGAAACTTTCTCTACAACATTCCCAAAACTTATACTTGAGACCAAAGCATTTCTCAGTGGAAGAAATACTTGTTCCAGCTTCCCAATCATAAGGAAACCCAGTCACAATATTGTGAAAAAGCTAAGTTTTAATTATCTTGGAAGAGTGAGACCCTAAAGCTTAGAAGAAAAAAACAGAGCAAAACGAAAGCTTTATTAAATCGCATAAATCCACTGAAGTGAAGCTAAAACACAAAAGAAAATGATGACAACTGGAGTCAAAAGTTAATATTTTCATTTTTGTAAAGCAAAGCAGGAACATATTGAAAAAGCCTTCGTGATATAATTAGCTAGTCAATTTTAATTTACCACGCTATGTGTATTGTGTGTGTGTGTGTGTGTGTGTGTGTGTGCATGCTGGCAAATGAGACTAATTGTGGCAAATACTACTAATTGCAATATGTATGTGTGTGTATACACTTTGTCTGAATTTTATATACGATACTTCAAGAAATGAAAAGATTTTCAAATTGAAACAAGTTTTTCAGGTCATGGTGTTGATACACAATTTCATTTGATGCTGTAAACACAGTAAGTAACCTTATGCATTTTCCGGGGCCTCCTGTGCACGTCAAGGCAGACTGTGAACTTCTTTGCCTTGTGAACTTCTTAGGAGTCGAGTCCAGTGATTCTGCTTGGGGTGTGTCTGGGCAGGGCATGGAAATGTGCCCTGAAGGACTCTTTAGGGCTGATGCTGAGGCATGATGAACTCAGCGGCTCTGTTCCAAGGTTCCTTTCCATCACGGTACATCTCCCGGGAGCTCTGGGACTGTGGGCTGTGTCCCAAGAAGCTGTTAGTAATGGCAGAAGCTTGTCATTGTTAAAGTTGTGTGCTTTGAGTGTTTTGTCCTAATGTTCATGATATTTTCCACTGTTTGAGTATTCACTATAGGTTAGAGTATTTTTGTAAAAGTAATTAAAATTCGTACTTCTTTATATAGGCAAAAGTTAGTGGCCAATATAATTAGTCAAATATAAAAATATTGTCAATATTTTTAAACATAAAGCAAACCCTTTAGCTTTTTAAATGTATTTTACATCATTGCAATGCAAAGCATCATTAACGACTGTACTGCATAGGTATACTGAAACATATGTTCATATATATAAAACACAATGGAAAAACTTGAAAAATATTTTCATGAGCCAATAAAGATGATTTTCTGAAAATTATGCAAATTGGAAATGATAATGCTTTGAAGAAAGAGTATAATATTTCACTATGTAGGTTATTGACTAACACCATTTCTTTTTATGAAATTTAGTTTTATTATTTCATTTTGAAAAGTAGAAGACTAAAGAAAGGGCAAAAATCAGAAATGTGACATTACTTTTTATGCTTCGTGAGTTACAATTCTCTGTTGGCTGGTTAAGATAAAGTTAAACCAAGACCTATATAACTAAACATGTAACTTGTATCTGATAAGGTCAGCCAAATCACCTCAGGATTTACCTTGAAATCATGTACAGCATTTTGTAGATCTTTTGTCAGTGTCAGCTGTCTGGATGAGTCATGGCCAGTTGCTCTCTGTGAAAGCCTGAGAGAATGTTTTCTCTCTAGGTGGTATTCCTTACCACTATACATCATTGCTTGATTTCCTCTGTGGCTTTATAATGTCCTTGATCAGAAATTTTGGGAAACCACTGAGTTACAGGATGTCACAGCAGAGGTTCTGTTATGTCTTGATTCATCAATGACCTTGATGGACTAGGGCCAAAATATTAGCTCTCCTTGTAGCCTCACTATCTCTCTAATTTTTGATCTATAAACTGTAGTTGTTAAACATCCAGAAGAGAAGCTTAATGATGTTGTTACCTTGTAACAGAGGCTAAAAGGCTCAAGTCAACAATTTTTGATATTGCCAGTTTTGCTGATAGCTCACTACAATTATGAACTATTAGACTATATTGTGTTATTTTGCTAAATTGAAGTACCTATGATCTTTAGACTGACTTCAAATATGAAAAGGTCCTTTAAAGACTTCTCCAAGTACAGCTTCTCTAATTTTAGAGGAACACCCATCTCTGAGAAAACAAAACCAAAAAAGGGATATGTTAGGGGTCATGAAGCTAGGAAATTGATCAAATATGTGTAGGTGGGACTTGGCCCGGTGCCTAAAGCAAACAAGGTACCTTAGTCCTAAGATGAACATCCTGCCTGGTTAAGGTTAGCTATCAGTTGCTAGGTAACCTAGTGTCATGTGTTACTAAATTCACAAAAGCTTAAATAAAAGACTGTTATATATATATATATATATATATATATATATATATATATATATGCACAAGAGTTAGGACATATATATACTATTATCTCTTAGTTCATTGAGAATAAGTTTGTACTAATATTGTTTCGACAAGATACCATGTCTGCATCTTGTTCTCTTAATAACTGCTATGATAGCAACAATATGCAATGTATTCATTATTGTAATTAATTATTGTAATTGTCCTGCTAACCTGTTTTGAAACTATTTCATTGCCATTTTATCTTTTTCTCACTAAAATGAACAAAAAGTCAGAAACAATGACAGAAACAGGGTAACAGACAACATTACATATGCTATAGATTTTCAAAACAAGAATAGCTGATGAACAATGGTTGATATATTATCTATATTTATCTTCAAATCTGTTGCTCAGATTACCAGATATAGTTGTGTAAGATTGGACATATGATTGATATTACTACTGGTTTCCCAGAGATCTTTAATTGTCCTTCTTGTTTTTCTTTTAGTCTTTTTGTTTAAATTTATTTTGAAGAGTGTATAGTAATAACTGATATGACATTAGAAATCATACACCCTTAGAAGACTAAGATGACAAGTATTAAAGCATAAGTTTTGTATTATGCATTGCTGTCCTCAATGTCGTTGCTTAGAACTCAGATCTTAGCATACAGGACTAAAACTATTTCAAAGATTGTATATTGAACCAATATGTTTAACTACAACATCTTTTATTATAATATAATAATTAAAATAATTCCTTAAAAATTTAATTTTCCAATAAAATGCATTTTCATATGCATTATCATATTGCTACCAAGTAAAAGGTATAAGAATATCTCATTGTGATTTCTGTAATCCTTGCAGCTTCTAATTGCAAACAGTACAAAATAGTGTAAAAATTCCTTTCTGCTACTGTTTCTCCCTTAATTCCACTCAGCTAGCAAAACATTATCTGTGTAATTTTCACCCAGGACAAATTTAAGACAATTCATAGTCATAGATATATTTAATTTTTGAAAATATTACAAAAATACTGAGCAAACAAACACATTCTCTCTCACTTCTAAGAAAGAACAAGTTACATTTTTAATTTAGACAATGATTATTAATTGTTCTTCTTTAAACTCTCATATTTGTAGGTTTTTTTTGCAATTACTTTATGCAACTATTTATGAACTACTTTAAATCTCCCTTGGTGAGGATAGATTGACATATTTTCCCTTTCATTTGAATATGTTTTTTTTTAATATAGTTTTGTTTGTTCTATTTTAATCTTGTTCTATCAGTAGTATGAAATCTGTAAATACCAAATCTTCTTGATGATTGGTATACTACATTTTTTACAACAACATTTTGCTTTTTGATGTAATATCTATCTTTCCCAAAAGAAGTGAAAAGATCGTGCCCCAGCAATATACATGTACCCATTTTTATAGCAACACAATTTGTAAGAGCTAAATCTTAGAAATAATTCAAATGCCCATCAGTCTAGTAATAGATAAAAAAAAATATATTTTTATATGACAGAGTACTACTCAGCTATAAAGAGAAACAAACTGGAGGCTTTTATGGATAAATCGATGTAGCTTGAGACCGTACTAAATTTAATAAATCAGTCTCATAAATACATTGCTTCGCTAGTGCGGGAAGCTGAAAGAGCCAATAGGGTCCGAAACACCCAGTAGATTGCGTGAATTGGGAAGGAACTATTCGAAGAAAAGACAAAGTGAGGTGGGTAATGGGAAAGCAAATAGGGGGAAGGGAGAAAACAAAATCACACATTCTACAGCTTTTTTCTCTTGCTTCTTTGGATACAAAAATTCGTGCTAATTGGACCAGATATCACGCCTGCATCTTGTACTCTGAATAACTACGGTGTAGACAAACTGATGCAGCATATCAAGTTTTCACCTGTCCCACTAGCCTGTTTTGAAAGCCTATTTTATTGTTTTTTTCGTCTTTCTTTAGAAAAAGTCTGGGGGCCCGGCAGGATGGCTCAGTGGTCTAAAGCGCCTGCTTGGGAAAGCTTGGGCGGCTTCAGGGACCGCGGTTCGATCCCAGCACAACATGCTGCGCGAGCCCTGCCCTCGGGGTGGGCTGAGCCAGCCATAAAAATGAGTGAATAAACAAAGGTTCTGAAACAAGCATAAAAATAAAAAAAAATTCTTAAAAAAAAAAAAAAAGAAAGAAAAAGTCTGCCTTTCTGGAAGTTACTGAGGCTCCTGAGGAGCACACAAACATTGGTGAGGGCTCATGTGCCCGCTGGTGACCTCTCGGATATTAAACCAAAGGGGGGGGGGGAAGGCTTCCCATTGTTATTTATTTCAATAGCTACATTTTGATGAATTTCGTAATGCTCTTTGCTGTTTTTTCTTTCAAATTTGATCACTCTGGCGTTTTGCTCTGTGCTGCCTAGGACTCTGCGAGCGGCATACTTCTTCACGGCTCTCCCCGTGTCTGCCTCTGTTCAGTGTCCTTCTCTTTTTCCTCCTTCTCCCTCTCCCTCTCCTAGTCCTCCTCCTCGCTCACCTCCTCTTCTTTCTCTTTTCCCTTTGCCTTGTACCTTCCTATTTTTTTCTTCTGCTCTTGCCACCCTTATTCATCTTGTTTATTTGTATCTTTTTTTCATCCCTCGGAACTTCCCCCCAGCTTTTAGACATTTCAGTATCTGCTCCCAAGGGATCATCACCGCCTCCTTTGTGTCTAATCCCTTGTTAGTGCCTGTTGGCCTCCACTGCAGTGCAGTGCACTTCTTCCTCTGCAGACACAGATGCCATATGCACTGACTGAATTAATCTTGGATCACATATGTATTAAAAATTCCAGAAATTTCTGAAATGCCAAGCATGGCTTTGCCACTTGCCACACACTGAGTCATTCATATTGATGGATTGGCATGCAGGGTGCCCTGTTAGGCTCTCCTGTCGTTTCCCAGATGCCCAGCATCGGATTAGAGCTTGCTGTGTAAACAGAGCTCATCACTGTCTCTTAGGTGCACCAAGTGGCCAGGGTTACCATTGCTGCCTGTCTCAGTTACTTTTCTGGCTGGGATAAAATACCTGACCTCCAAATTTAGGGAAGGAAAGGTTTATTTATCTCACAGTTAGTGGATGTTTCAGTCCATACTTAGCCAGTTCCAAGGCAGAGTGGTGCGTGGCAGAGGGAAGCAGTTCATGGAGGCAGAAAACAGCCCAGAGCCAAGCGAGGAGGAGCATCAACAATGGCAGCACAGAGCGAGTCTGTCCCCCTTAGGCCACATTCAGGCTCTGCCCCCCAGGCCAGGGGCGGCCCTCAGATCCACAGTCCCAGCACTGGATCATGAATTAGTCACACACTGTAGACATCCGGGCCGTAACTGCATGAGGATTTGGGGGACAGACAACTAACACAAACCATTCTAGCACTTTAGGCACGTCTGTACTGAAGGTTTTTTTTCTTTTTACTAGTCCTTAAATAATACACCGTAACAATTCACAGAGGGCTTACATTGTGTTAGCTATAATATGGAATGCAGAGATGGCAGGTAACACAGGCCAATGTGTTTATGTGCCACATATTTCTCTCTCTCTCTCTCTCTCTGTAATTATTTTAACATTTATGGACATGACTGCTTCAACGGTCCTACGTATATCGCTGCAGGAGCTCAGGGATGGCTGTATGTTGACATTTTCCTATTCCACCAAATGATTCTTTTCCATCATCCTTTGATGACCTGCTCTCACTCACCAAAACTTCAGTTATTAGCATTTCTCAATTCTTAGTGTCTCTGCAATCTTACTTTTTAAAAAGTTCATAAGGAAAATGTGATACAAGCCGGGTGTGGTGGCTTATGGCTGTAATCCCAGCACTCGGGAGGCTGAGGCAGGAGGATCGGTGCAAGTTCGAGACCAGCCTGGGCTACAAAAGAGATCTCAAGGCCAGCCTGAACTGCATAACGAGATCCTGTCTCAAAAAGACAAAAAAAAAAAAAAAAAAAAAAAAAAAAAAAAAAAAAAAAAAAAAAAA
>PVJA010030620.1:0-25646 GCA_004027025.1 Myocastor coypus
TTTTTTTTTTTTTTTTTTTTTTTTTTTTTTTTTTTTTTTTTTTTTTTTTTTTTTTTTTTTTTTTTTTTTTTTTTTTTTTTTTTTTTTTTTTTTTTTTTTTTTTTTTTTTTTTTTTTTTTTTTTTTTTTTTTTTTTTTTTTTTTTTTTTTTTTTTTTTTTTTTTTTTTTTTTTTTTTTTTTTTTTTTTTTTTTGCTTATTTTTGATCATAGGAGGAAAGCTTCATGTTTCTTATCATCAAGTTACATACAGTGTTAACTTTGGAGGTTTTATATATTCTTAATGACATTGTAGAAGTTCCTTCTCTAGTCTTAGTTTTCTGAATCTCAGCTCCCCTTCCCCCTATGCTCCATGAATGTTGCAATTTGTAAAATGTTTTTCTGCAACAATTGCTTTATCCATGTGATTTTTCTTTTGCTTTGTCCTGGGTTTTTGATTTTTGAGGTGTTTTTTTTTTTTTTAGGCAGGAGCTCAATATGTAGCAGAGACTGGCCTTGAATTCAAAATACTTGTGGCTTAGCCTCCTGAGTACTGGGATCACAGGTGTACACTACCATGAAGGTGATTTTTCTTTTTCAGCTTGTTGATACAATGAATTTTATATGTTGATTCAGCCTTGCACATCATACATAACTTTAACTTAGTTGTGGCATCTTTATGGAGATTGTTGGATTCAATTTGCCAATGTTTTCGTATCTGTGTTCCTGGGAGAAGTGGAGTGTAAGTTTCTTACGTTATGAGATGAGTTCAGAAATATTCTATTTGCTTCACCATTTTGTAAGAAATTATATTCATCTTTTCTCCCTGTTTGATCAGTTTGTGCCTCATGCATTTGGTGCTCTATTTTAAGTACATTGGTATAATTTCTTTCTTAAATATTTGGTTGAATTCTGCATTGTATCTCTCTAGGCCTGGTGAACTTGAGAAGGTCATTAACTAAGTTTCTTTAATGAATATGGGCTTATTCAGAATATTTTTTTCTTACATGATGAATTTTTACCAATTGTTCCTTTAAGGAACTGGTCCATTCCCTCTAAGTTATCAAATTTGTGAGCATAAAGTTGCTTCTAATATTTCTTTATTCTTGTAATGTCTATGGAATTATAATGCTATTTTTCTTATATTTTAGGTATTAATAATTGATATCTTCTCTTATTCGTAGCCCTACTACAGGCTTATTGATTTTAATGATCTGTTCATGTAGCCAGCATTTAGCTTTATTGACTGTTTTTTATTGACTTCCTGTTGTGATTTTATTGATTTTCTCTTTTATTATTTCCTTTGTTCTGCTGTTTTGGATTTAATATACTTTTCTGTTTTCAGTTTCCAAAAATAGAAGATGAGGTGAGTGGTTTTAGATCTTTGTTCTTTTGTCACATATGTAGTCAGTGCTAGAAATTTCTAATAAACAGTGTTTCTACTCTGTCCTGCAGATTTTGTTGTGAATCTTCATTTTTCATCCAGTGTTACTTAGAAATGTGTTGAAATTTTCCTGTTAGCTTTCTGGTTGGTATGAGAACAGAAATAGCTCTTCGTTTAAATTTGTTAAGCTTTGTTTCAGTCCCAGAATGGTCTATTGAGGAGTGTCCCAATGAACTTTAGAATGTTGTCATTGGGTCAAGCAATCCATAAATGTTAATTGTACAAGTTAGTGATAATGTTGAGTTCATTTGTATCTTAATGATTTTTCTGCCTGGTAGATGTGCTCATTTTTGACAGAGGAGTGTTGATGTTTCTGACCGTAATAGTATATTCATTTTTTCCTTCTTCCAGTTCTATCAATTATTGTTTCCTATACTTTGATGCTCTATTGATTGGCATATGCTTCATATTCTCTGGATTTGTGGTTTGATGTTTGACATTAGTTTGGAGGAAATTCTTAGTCATTATTTCCGTAAGCAATGTTTCTGTTCCTTTTCTGATATTTTCATTACATGTATATTATACATTTTCTAGTTGTCCCACAATTCTTGGAAATCCTGTTATTTTTTATTTCAGTCTTTTCTCTTTTACCTTTTTTTTTTTTAATTATGTATTTAGTAGTACAGGGTCTCTCTACACAGATCAGACTTGTAGTGATCTTCCTGTTTCTGCCTCACCAGCTCTGAGATTATTATAGTTGTGC
Organism: Myocastor coypus; assembly: GCA_004027025.1. NCBI lineage: Eukaryota > Metazoa > Chordata > Mammalia > Rodentia > Myocastoridae > Myocastor > Myocastor coypus. The sequence goes on from PVJA010030620.1 coordinate 2,124, forward strand.
GCCACCACATCTGGTTTCCTAGCCTGTTTGTGGGCCCAGGGTTGGCATGTGAATGGGGGATCAAGCCCAGACCCTTGTACTTGCCAGGCAGACACTTAGACAACTGAGTTATCTTCCCAGCCTTTTACTTTTTCTTTTTTGTAAACTTTGCTTTTTAAAATTTATTTATTTATTTATTTGTTTATTTATTTATTTATTTCGATCTGGAAGCAGATATTTTATTAACTGACTAAATCATAAAAACGCCATGGTAGATACCTTAGCTCATCCTTCTAATAAGTCTGTTGATCTGGTCTTCCCTCTTTCCAGCATCTCCACCTTCCACAAAATGGGTGGTCTTTTTCTTCATTCTACCTTATGGAGATGATAACTTGAACGGCCACAGGAGGTTAATTTGCCTATTGAGGAGTTTTCCTATAGTATAGATTTTATGGATCATCGCTTCTCAGCCTTTTGGCTAAGATCAAGTGTAGATTTTATGGATCAGATCCTCTATGCAGATGATGCCATACTTACTAAGTGATTGAACAATCAACTACCTCTCAAGGCAATTCACTTCTTATTGATTTTGTCATAGCCACACTTGTATATTAGTTCATTTACTGACTTCAGGTTTGGGAATCTCCGTGCAGTGTATGGCTCCACAATTCTCAGCATGTTAATTGAAGCCTTGTTGAGGTTAAAACAAAGGTGCCATTGAAGATTTGGCAAAGGCAAAGAAGCTGCACACCTTGCAGACCTTTGGGCTCACACCATTGATACCCCTGATCTGAATGATAAATGCCAGTTTGGGCTCTGCAGGGACATAGAAGTTGCCAGTTTTTCTTGCCATCCTACCCATCCGGATCTCAGTTCTGTACATCTGTCTGTACTCCTTATGATAGTGCCTGGATTTTTCATAATGAGCCTCCTCCTTGCCTTGCGAAGCATCTACTGGGCAAAATTCTTTGTCAGGCGCTTTATCTTCAACTGTGAAATGCCTTCGCTTTTTCTTAAGGGTTTCTGGCACAGCAGGAACCTTCTTTTTGTTTTCTTCTACACCTTCCACGGTTCCTGCCAGAAAAGAGGAAGTCTCTATTTTTTTTTTAATAAGAAATAATATTGAGACAGTTTCAAAACACATTGGTAGGATAGCCACATATTGTTGTCTTCATAGTAGTTGTTTAGAGTACAAGATGCAGACATGATAACTCTTCTAAACATTATTGATACAAATATTTGTTCTCCTTGAACTAAGGGAAAGTAGTTGTATACATAGAGCAATATTTCATAATAGTAATGGGTTATTGACAGAACTGGCAATGTTAGAAGCTGTCACTTGAGCCTTTTACAGCTCAACATACTAATCTGGCTTTATTTTTTATGCCTCGTGGTTAAACTTTTCTGCTGAGTGGTTAAGGCCAAGTTGAAACGACCTATATAACAAAACATGTAATTTTTATATCTGACAAGGTCAGTCAAATCCCCTCAGGATTTACCTTGAAACCCTGTACAGTGTTTTGTAGAAGTTTTGTCAGTGTCAGTCATTTGGATGAGTCATGGCCATTGCTTGACCAGTTTGCTCTCTGTGAAAGCCTGAGAGAATGTTTTCTCTCTAGGTGACTTTCCTTAGGCATACTATACATCATCGATCCCTTTCCTCTATGACCCCATAATCTCCTTGAACAGAAAATTTGGGACACCACTGTGTTATAGAATGTTACAGTACAGGATCTCTTAGTCTTGAATCCTCACTTTTACTTTTGAAAGTTTCTCTTACCATACCTTTGAAGCTAAAGATTCTTTGCTTGGCTCCATCTAATCTACAACTGAGACCTTGAAAGGCATTTTTTATTTCTGTTGTAGTGATTTTTTCCTCTGACTTCACTTTTATTCATTCTTAGAATTTTTAATGTCTCTGCTTATATTATCTGCTTTTTTAAAAAAATAGAAGACTTTGGTATGGCAATAGTTTATTAAAAACTCCTGATCTGATAATTCCATCATTCTTATCACATTTGACTTTGATTCTAATGTTTGTTGAGTCTCTTCAAAAATGTGCCTTTTAGTTTGCCTTGTCTTTTGTTGTAGCTATTGTAGGGGCTGGCGAGATAGCTCAGTAGAATAAGCACTTGCCTGGTGAACATAAGGACCTGAGTCCAATCCCTGGTCCCGCAAAAAAAAAAAAAAAAAAAGTAGCTATGATATACAAGGTAAAAGTAATTATAAATAGGCCTCTAATAATGTTGTAGTGAACTGTAGAGAAGAGAGAAGTATTCTGTGATAGATGTCATTCTTTTGGTTAGCTTTTGGTCCTAGACTATAATTTTTCACTTTTGTTTCCCCTTTTGGTAGGTCAGGATAATTGTAACAGGCTGAATTTGTGTCTTTGAACTTTCTCTATAGAAGGTTACAACTGATGAGAATTGACCATTTTCTTTTCCCTAGGTAGGTGAAATTGATAAATCCCCAGCAGATGATTTATTACCAAAAGAATTTCTTCTGTAGGCAAGCAGTTATTACAAACAGAATCCTGTGGCATATTTTTAAATGATTATTTTGTTCTTCCACTTGGATACTAGAAGAGGTTTTTTTTTTGTTGTTTGTTTTTACTTTGAGAAGCCGGGAGAGTTCCTAGACATAGAAGTCAAAAAAGTACAGGAGTTCTCCTAAGATTGAGTGCTCAAGAATTTTAGACTTGTCTTCACTGAGACTGAATGATTCATGAATTATAGTCTGTTGTTTTTCTATCTTGATGGTGGTTCCCATAGATTCTTGAACTCTTTATAAGTTGTAACTGTGTGTCTGCCTGTGCATCTCTACAGCTTTGGGGACAGCAATTTGCCTTCTTACCTTGTCTTCTGCAATGGATCTAATGAGTCACTGATTTTTCATTTGTTCAGCTTTTTTACTTGTTAGGACAGAATGGTTGTTTCTAATCTTTCATATTTACCAAAAACTAGAAGCTCCAGTATTATTTTACTTTGTTTGAAAGGTTTATCCCCCTTGAAATAATCTTCATTTTTGAGAAAAGCATAAAAATTTTAGGATATAATCATATTTCTAGAAAAGAATGAAATTAATCAAGAAACAAAATAATCTCAAAGGACTATAACTACAGCTCACCTGACTTAAGATGAAATTTAATAGAAGCTGTATATTGCAGCAGCACATACTCGTAATCCCAGCTCCTCAGGCCTGCCTCAGGGAGCCTGAGGCAGAAGAATCACAAATTCAAGCCCAGCCTGTCTAAATTAGCAAACCTTGCCCCAAAATTTAAAATGGGAGTGGAGGGGAGTGCTTCCTGATAGCTCAGTGGTTTAAGTGCTTGTGCCCTCAATCCCAGTCAGGCATGGGAATTGGTAGTTTGATTCCAGATCCACCTGTAAGGCAGCCTGAGCCAGCAAAAAAAAAAAAAAAAAAAAAAAAAAAAAAAAAAAAAAAAAAAAAAAAAAAAAAAAAAAAAAAAAAAAAAAAAAAAAAAAAAAAAAAAAAAAAAAAAAAAAAAAAAAAACGAAAACAGCAAAATAATAAAAATTAATAAAAGGAGTAGTATTCAGTGGTAGTCTCATTGTACCCAGCATACATGAGCACTGGGTTTGGTCCCTAGCACCTCAAAAAACAAAACAGGTGTTTGAAGTAAGTTTGAGTCTTAGTAAAGGTTTATAAACAGTATAAGTTAAGAAAATTGAATGGCATTTTATTTTATTGGATCAAATAGTAGTTCCTGCATAGCCTGCAGATTCTCTTAGAGGCTTGTTTGTTTCCATGTCATTATCTTGTTGCTGCTGCTTTCTGTACATCAGAGATTGGAAAGGTAGGCAGTGATTTTTTTTTTCTTGTGTTTATTCCTTTGTATCCGCCTCTCCCCTTACTTAGAGTATCTTTATCTTTGCCTATTTTACATAGGTAAGCCCTGCCCAATTTTCTAGCTTTAATTGTGTTGAATTATTGACAACCTCTATAAAGAAAAGAAAACTTAGGAGCCTGACTTGTAGACTTTGGTAACAATGAACATTTCAATATAGAAAAAAATAGGATGGCATATTTTTAAACTACACATACTTCTGGATTAAGTAATTTTGGATTTGTATAGACTTTATAGTTTCTTTGTATTGTTGAAAGCTGCTGAAAACTTAAGTTATAGACAACTACTGATAAAGGCCCAACACTGGCCAGTCACTTGTTCCTACTGTTCTAAGCCTGAATTAACTAGTCTTTCCTGGACCTCTTAGAACTTCATAGAAGAGGGCTCAAAGCTGAAAGGCTAGCATCCTCTCAGGTCGTGGACAGCACTCCCCCAAGGGAATTTTTGTGGTGTTCTTCCTCACACTCACCATCGCTTTCCCCATGACCTTTGTCATCACAGTACGGGTTTTGTTGTCACTGTTTTCTTCTGTTTTTTTTTTTTGTTGTTGTTGTTGTTGTTGTTGTTGTTTTGTTTGTTTTGAAAATGCTAATATGATAAGGCTTTAACCAAACCATTCTACTAAAAAACCATTCTCTCATTTAGGTGGATACTTTAAAAAAAAATTTTTTTTACCTTTTACTATTGAAAAATAAACTTTCTTTTGCTTTTGGTACCAGGAATTAAAATCAGAACCTCATACTTGCCAGCAAGAGCTATGCCACTGAACTATCATCCCCGCCCCTTATTTTTCTTATCATAGAGTATATACTCCAATAGGCTAAACTAAGAACAATAATTCCACAGTTTACATGTCACAAAAGATGAAAGTGCCTTGAGCCTTAGTTTTAGGGGGTGTGAAGAAAGTCAACAAGTATACAAACTCACAAACAGTGAGCGAATAAATAGGATTGGTTGTATAAGTTAAGATATTCAGAATGGGTTCTGTTATGACAGCCTGATTAAGTATTATTCACTACTTTTTACTACTGTCATCATTCTCCTCGTCATTCACCATTCTTATGAGCATCTTATGATGAGATTCAGACTTGTGTGTCATTAACCTTTTGTGCAGTAAGTATAGAATGGAGTGAAAACTTCATTTCAAATTTACTACTTTGCTTTTAAATTTATACTTTAAAAATTTCTTTAGCTGCTAACAAGTTATTAGTATTTATTTTCACCACTTTAAATATTTCGTTGATAGTAATCCTTGGATTTTAAAATTTCCTGTGTCAGTAAAGAATTTAAGCTGGGCGTGGTGGCTCACGCCTGTAATCCCAGCACTGGGGAGGCTGAGGCAGGAGGACTGGTGCAAGTTTGAGACCAGCCTGGGCTACAAAAGTGAGCTCAAGGCCAGCCTCAACTGCATAGCAAGACTCTGTCTCAAAAAGACAAAAAAAAAAAAAAAAAGAATTTAAGGCTAGGATGTGAATAGAAAGTTCCTTCTAAGATGTTTTTACTTCCTCATTCATTTACAATAGAAAAAGACAGGAACTATTTCCCCTTATTAGGGTATAAAAGAAAAAGGTTTGTTTTAGAATAATTATTTTTTAGTCAAAGAATACCATAGTTATCTCACTATTTAACATATATATGTGTGTGTGTGTGTGTATATATATATATATGTGTATATATATATATATATATATACATATATATATATATATATATATGTTACAGAGTCTCATTACACAGCTCAGACTCATAGTGATCCACCTGTTTTCAGTTTCCCCAGGGCTAAGATTATAGGTATATGCCACCATGTCCAGTCTCTGTGGCCAGCTCAGTATGCCCGAGCTAGGGATTGACTGATGGTCCCTGTGCTTGCCTAAGACGCTTAGCCTGTCAAGCTATCTCATTGGCCCATTATATAATATATTTTTTGATATTGTATACTTTTAACCCATTGTAATGTCTTTGTATTTTATTGTTCAAATATCAAATTTCTCACTATTTTTGTGTTTAATGTTTACATCATTAATTATTAATCCATCTCAATGTTTTACTGATACCAAGTGGTATAACTGTGTAATTTTTATAAGAGCATTTACATATGAAGTCTTCATGGTTCATGGAGAGAATGACTATTAAGTAAATTGACTATTTTCACTTTCTTTCCATAAGACAGATACATAGTTTGTGCCAAAAGTTTAACATAGTGTTACTACTTGAGAGAGTAATGACAATAAAAATAAGAGCTAGAATAAGAATATGAGCTTGGTATATAAGAAGTAGTAAGTAATAATGCATAGGAAAGAGACACTTGGTTTATAGTTTTGAAACATGATGAACCACCAAGTTTATAAAACTGATTTTTTTTGTTTTGAACCAAACTTAACTTCCTGGAATTCTGTGTTAGTCTTCTTTTTATCTTTAAAGACTGATGCAATATGGCAAATACTAGCCAATTAATTAAATATTTATATAATAAATAGAAAAAAAAGAAATAACGTTAAAAGAATTGTTATGGCGAGGTGTGGTGACATATAATCCCAGCACTCAGGAGACTAAGACAGGAGGATTGCCACAAGTTCAAGGCCAGACTGAGCATTACAGTGAGATTCTGTTTCCAAAAACCAAAACAAAATGAAAAACAAACTGGAATTGTTCCATGTTTTATAACAACCTGTTTGGGCCAGGGATATAGCTCAGTGGCATAAGCAACTGCCTGGCAAGTGCAAGGTCCTGAGTTCAATTCCTGTACCACAAAAATAGGTAGATAGATAGATAGATAGATAGATAGATAGATAGATAGATAGATAGATAGATAGATAGATAGATAGATGGAGTTAGATTAGATTAGATTAGATTAGATTGTTACGTAGATAGAAAATAAAACATGCTACTTATTTGAACCAGGTTAGGAAATGACTATAGACTATAGTGATAAAATACTTATAATTCATGTAACTACAGAAAGGAGATAGAATACTGCATGTACATACATGTGAAAATTTGTGAATCAAAGCTCTTGTACATATGACCAAGTCTTTAATAAAATAATTCTGAGCAACTAATCAGACTAACAAATACTGTACATGTGTCATATCTTAAGATGAGAATTGAAGCATGTTTTATTTCTGCAAAGCTTAAAGAAAAATGTCAGTGAAATCAAGATACATAGGGAAGAAATCTGTTTTATCTCATTGTGCATGGTGATGTGAGCTTCCGGGACCTCCAGTAGGTAGCCACACAATTTCAGGTGATGCGCCTGAGCCCAACACCTGATAGTGTAGCTGCCTACCTCAGGCTCAGGCTCATATAAGTGGGGCCATAGTGGAGCAGGATGCAGCCTTGCCTGGAGACATACGGAGATACATTGCATTCAGCCTGGATGTACCTTATTAATCTCAGAGACATACAGTGCATAAAACTGCTAGAGGATAGCATATGTACACTTTAGAAGGATGGACGAATTGCTCATTCTTAACCAAGCTAACATGGCTGTGGGGAAATAGATTTCTTAATTTGGTGTTATAGAACTAGATTAAGATCAACTATTGGGGCTGGGGAGATAGCTCCGAGGCACAAGTGCTTGCTGGGCAAGTGCAAGGTCGTGAGTTTGAACCCTGGTCCCACCAAAAAAAAAAAAAAAAAAAAAAAAAAAAAAAAAAAGATCAACTATTCTGACACATCTGAGAATCATTTGGTAACGGGCCCTTAAACCAGCTATAGAAATTATCTAGTCCTAGAATACTCCTGAGGGAAATTTTACACAAACCTCTGTTAAGTAGTACCACATAAGGTAGACAATTCTTAGACGATATATACATAGCCATATCATGGAGTAGATTTTACATTTTTGCAGCCTGAGTTTATATTTAAAATGCTTTTGTATATTTTCATTACCACAGTAGTAGATGCTGCAAAAATAATGTTAAAGACGTTAAGCTAGGTGTGGTGGCACTGTCATCCCAGCATTCTTGGGAGACTGATGTAAGAGAGTGGCAAATTGAAGGACAATTTGGCAACTCGGTGAGATCTTGTCTCATGATAAAAGTTTAAAAAGGCCTGGGAATGTAGCTCAGTGTGCAGGCCCTTCATTCAATCCACTGTAATCCTCCTTTTCCCAACTATTATTTGAAATCTAAAAATGAGAAATATTTAAATCTTTTTTTTTTCTTCTTTTGTCCTTTTGCCACATAGTTCAGGCTGGCCTTGAACTCACTTTGTAGCTCAGGCTAGTCTCAAATGCACAGTGATCCTCCTGCTATAGCCTACTGTGTGCTAGGATTACAGATGTGTGTCACCATTCCCAACAAAAAAAGGTTTAATTCCTGCAAAAAAAAAAAAGAGAGACAGAAAAGGCATTCTTTTATGTATTTCTTAAAACATAACTTAGTTATGGTCCCAAAGAAAGGATGTAGAAATTTTTATGTTGTACTAGCCAAAAATCTAGGAAGCATACTTAACAACTTGGTGTTTTTCTCTCACTTCCACAATTAACCGTAGTTGATGCTGTTCAGCTATACTGCTTTCATTTGATTCACTATTGATTAAAGAAGATTATTACTATGTTTGATACAGGTCTGAAATAAACTTGGAAACTGTTGAGATTCTTCTATTAATTTACTCTAAAATAATTGTGTATGTCTACAAGTAGAACAGATCAAATAAATGTCAAAAAACCTTGTCAAAATTTAGAATAGTACTATAAATTTTCCTTCTGTTTATAGTACTAAAACATGATTGAGGTAGTAGACACCACATAGTAATTGTTTCATCACAAAGTGTCAGCCTTCATATTTTTCAGTGAGTAGCCAAGCGTGGTGGCACACACCTATAATCTGAGCACTTGGGAGGCTGAGGCAGGATAGTTGGGTTGAGTTCCAGACCAGTCTAGGCTACATAGTATGACTTCATCTCAAAACAGAAAAGAAAAATTGAGTCATGTTTTGCAGTGGAAAATTATTTAAAATAAATATATTTTTAAGCATTTGAAATATTTAATGTTGAGAATTGCTGACTCTGATTTGTCCAAATTAGGCAAAAAGGGCAGCCTGCTGGAGAAAGAGATAAACAAGTAGAAGAATTTCTACAACGAAAGCGGGAAGCTATGCAGAATAAAGCACGAGCCGAAGGACATATGGTATGATTCTTCTTGAACTTTTGAACATGTTAGTATTTAAAGTGAAATTCTGGAATAATGTGAATGTAAATAAATAGACCTGTGGTGGGTAAAGTGACATGTGCCTAAAATAGCAGAACTGGAGAGGCCAAGACAGGAGAAGGGCAGGTTTGAGTCCTGCTTAACCAACTGAGAGAGAACCTTTCTCATAATTTAAAAATACAAAGAGCTGGGGATGTAGTTCAGCAGGAAGACCTTAAAACAATCTCTGATACTATCACAAGTATATATTTAAGTATATTCCAAAGTAATTTGCAGACTGTAAAGTTCTGATAGATACTGCTTAACTTGTGTTGTGTTCTGCTGTATGTTTTCTATATAGAGTGAAATTCTATTGATGCTTTGGTTCCTTTCTTTAAAAACAGAAGTGAGTGTAGTAACTCAGTTATTAGAAAATTCAGTTCTTAAATTGATGTAATTTTTTCTCCAGTCTTTTAATATAGTTATTCAACATAACTTTTTTTTTTTTTTTTTTGAATTGGGAATTGAATTCAGGACCTTGTACTTGCCAGGCAAGCACTTGTGCCTCTGAGCTATCTTCCCGCTCCCACTTTTTTTATTTGAAATATATAGTTTTTTATGATTCTGTTTTCAGTGTACATTTTTTTAAAAATGTATTTTGGTATAGGGTCTCACTGTGCATCTCAGACTCATAGTGACCCTCCTTTTTTTAGCTTACCCAGCGATGGGATTATAGGCATGTAACACCACACCTGGTTTCAGTGGCCAGCTCAGTGTGCCCAGTGGCAAGGCCAGCACAGCATGTGGTGCCTAGGATCTAACCCTGGTCCCTGTGCTTGCCTAAGCAGGCACTTAGTCTGCTGAGCTATCTTGCTGGCCCTATTACCTCTAATTTAAAGATGAGGAAACTGAGGTTCAAGTATTGCTTTTTCTTTTTCTTTTCAAGAAAACTAGTAGACTGATGGATTAGAACTTCTATATCTAATACCTGTTTTTCTATACTTTTGTTTCATGTGTTTTTTGAATGTTTTTTTCTTTCCTAGGATTCCTAGGCCTAACATTTTAGCCCAGTTAAAATATACTTTAGTTTTGTTTCTTAAGCTACTTCAAGCCAGATGAGTTTATTTTTATTTCAAGAATGTATATTTTCTGATCCATGAATTCAATTTTCCCATAAAATTCTGCTTAGGTTCTCATTTCCCTGATGCATAGTTGTAACCTTGCTTGTAATGCACCATTGTCTATATGTTTGTTAGTCTTCATTGGCAATGTGACTGGATTAAGAGACTCCTAGTGAGATGACATGTTATTGAACTGGTCTGTCACCTCTCAAAAGTTTCTTTATAGCCCATTCAAGTGATCATCTTCCAACCCTCAACATAGATAACTACTGATCTGCTTCCTGTGACTATAGTTTTGTTGTCCAACTTTATATAAAAGCGTGAATGATAGAGTATATAGTTTTTGTGACTCATATGTATCAGTAGTTCTTTTTTTTCCTCAATTGTTTTCCATTGTATGGAATTCCACAATTTGTTTATTCATTTTTCTACTGATGGGCATTTGTGATGTTTCCACAATAGATGCTTTTAAAGTCATTTGAGGGCCAGCCTGACAGTTCAGTGGACTAAAGTGCCAGCTTAGGCAAAGTACAGCAGCAGTGGTTCCATCCCCGCATGCCATACAAGCCCTGCCTCCAGGGCACACTGAGATGGCACTTGAGACTGGGTGTGGTGGCTCACACTTGTAATCCCTGCATTTGGGGTGCTGAAAATAGGAGAATCACTACAAATCAGAGCTATATAGTAAGACCCTATAGACCCTGTAGACCCTGTCCTAAATACAAAAAAATAAAATAGTCTATTTGAGTAACAGAAGTTTTACTCACATAGATATCCATATATGTAATTGATTACCCTGTATACCCCATAGAGCCCTATTTTCAAATTTATCTTTTCTCAGTATATCTGAATCTGACCTATAAGTCACCCTCAGGCTTCTGAACACTGCTGGAAAATTAAAGTTAAGATATTAATGTCAGATCAGTTTATGTTCTCTAGTTCAGCCACTTGCTTGTATTCTATGCCATATTGTCTTTTCACTTCTGGGCTTTATTGTGCCAAGTACATCCTCTCTTCTTAAATTTCACCCTCCAAAAGCCTATAAGAAACAACAGCAAGCCCTAAACAGAAACTAAGGAGGGAAATTATAGAGATGAAAGTAGAAATCAAGGAAATTAAGAGGAAAAAAAAGTAATTTAAAAAAGAACAAATCAAAGAGCTGATTTTTTGAAAGAATAAATAAAAGAGGCAAGCTCTAAGCCAGACTTGCCAAAAGAGTCAAATTAATGCATCTAGGATCAGAACAGGTAAAATCACAACAGATGCTGTTGAAATCCAGGAAATAGTGATGACTTTGAAGAATTATATTCCAATAAATTAGCAAATTTTGAAGAAATGGAACAATTAGTAAATATAAATACTGTCATGTTATTTGCTGGCTTGGACAAATTATGTTCATCAAATAAGTTGAATATGTCACACAAATATATAGGTGTGGCAGGCCATTCTATGACACTAAAATATGCTGTCAGAGGTGACTTTATAAATGAACTTGCTGGAACTGCTCTCATAACTCAAAAACTCTGGCAAATAATCTATCTTTAGAAGGCCAAATTCCTTTATGTAAGAGAGGACATGTCTAGCTAGTGTTTCTGAAAGGATGACACAGTGCATAGATTCACTTTCATAAGTAACCTCTGAACCCAGTAGTGAAACCAGGTAGCTAGCCAGTCATGGCAGCTAGCCAGTCATGGCAGCTATGAGTACAAAACGGTCAATTCAGTTTTCCTGTTAAGTAATCATTCAAAGACTGGAATATTTCTCTAACAGTGGCATTGGTTGCCAACAAAAATTCATGTAATGTTCCCACATGTGAAACCTCCTGAAAAATGTATCACAAAAACAAACATGGTTTATCAGTAGACTCATAGATCTGTATTATGCACCATAGTGGTTCATTAATCCTTTCTAGCAGTTGTCTGTCAGCATTCTCTGTAATTTCATGAATTTGTCTAGTCATGGTGCTAGATAAAAGAGGAGCCCATACTACTTTCTAAATTGTAGGGGCTGGGGAGATGGCGTAGCCTCTCTTAAAGTTTTCAGGTATCCTTAGCAGCAAGCAGGATCAGCTTTTACCAACAGAAAAGGGTTTCTTGGCATTATCATGTGCTTAGTCAATACAAATGATGCTGGCCATGCAGACACATTTGGTAAAGTGGTGGCTTTCAGTAAATTCCAAAGGCTGTATTGTAATAGCTTCATCTGCAGGTGACAAAGTGGTTTCGATTGTTTCTTAACTTGCATGGATAACTGCTCACTACATGTAAAACAATAAGTTTGGAGAATGTGAATAACGAGTAGCAATAATCACATCATATAAATAGGACTTCCTCTATCCTCTTTGACATGCATGCAACTTTGTTTAGTTTTTAATGACCTTCTTAAAGGCTTCTGCTGCCTCATGATTACCTCTTGCCTTCTTTTCAAAGAAGCTCTCCAGTGATGTCTCTCACTCATTTTGGCTTGGTTTAGCTTGTAGGTTTACCAAAACTGATGATAAGTGTGCAATGCGGGAAGGAAGCACAGGTGGAATTGGTAAATAAAACAGTGGGTAGCCTATTCATGAACTGAATGAAGCAAGCGTCAGATACTTAGACCTGCCACCAGGGACAGCTATAAAATTGAAGTACGTCAGCTAACTTGCCAATGTAAAGCCTGCCATGAGATGCAGATTAATTGTCACTTAACACTCAAAGGTAGTGTTTTAACCTGAGTCTGTAAGGAATTCATTTATTATGATGTCTGTGCAATCAGACCTCTCTTCTAAAGTTAATCAGTATTTACAGCCACCTGCCACCACTTGAGCTCCACCTCAGGTCACCAAGTACTAGGCTTTGTTATGGAAAATGCAGCTTTAATCTGTCACATACGCAGTTCATAGAGGAGTACATGTGAGAATCTATTGCTGATGATGTGACAGCTAGCACATCTCAAGTGATAACAGAGGCCATGGAATACACTTCAAATATAGATGTAGCTCCATCATCTGATGCTTACTTCTTAATATGTGGCCTGTTTCCTAATAGACCATAAATCTGTACCAGGGTTGGGGACTCCAGTCTTATGCTGCTGTTCAGTTCTACTGTAGTGAAAGATTAGCCAAATATGTGTGGCTATATCTAGAAAGTATTTACCTTAGAAATCAGATGAAGGCTACATTTGACTTGATAGTGTATTGATCTTTTTTTTTTTTTTTGTCTTTTTGAGACAGGGTCTCGTCATGCAGTTCAGGCTGACCTTGAGCTCACTTTTGTAGCCCAGGTTGGTCTCGAACGATTACAGGCGTGCGCCACCACGCCCAGCTAGTGTATTGATCTTTGTTATAGATATTTTACATACTAAGTTAACACTCATAAGTTACTTATTTTGAAAAGATAGTATTTCCATATTTTCTTTTAAGATATTTATTATCCCTCTAAAATAATGTTTAGTACATGGAGATATGTAATTTTATGTAATATGTAATATATGTAACTTTATGTAAATTAGGAGCTTAAATAGTATACCCAAGAGGTAGAACGCTAAATTCAGTTGATTTAATTCTTCCCTAAGCTAAGGAGCTTTTTGTAAAGGACCAGATAGTGAATATTGAGTGCTTTCTTGGGCCATAAGGTCTGTGTTATAACTACTCGGCTTTGTAGTGTAATGTCTACATGAATGAGCATGGATGTGTTCCAATAAAACTTTACCGTCAGCGCTGGCATTAAGATTTTGTATACTGTTCATGTGCTACTAATGTTACTCTTTTTTCCCCACCATTTATAAAATGTGAAAGCCACTTGTAGCTTGTGGCCCATACAAACACTAGGGTGGTCTGGAATTGGCCATGAGATATAGTCTGCCGGCTACTGTCCTGACTTTTCCTCTGCTTCCACTTACAAGTAATCATATTCTGAATTTTGGATTTATCATTCCCATGTGTTATGGTTTGTATCTAGTTGCACCCCTAAAGCCTCATGCAGTCATGGGATAGGGACTTCTAGAGCTTGAGACTAACTCATGATCCACTGGGATTATGTGTCTTAGTACTGCTGGGATTATGGATCTTAGTATTGGTGGGATTATGGGTGTGTGTACCTTCTCCAGCCTGGGACAGGAGCCTGAATGTAAGAGAGATAGACTTCTCCCTCTGTTGCCTCTGATGCTATCTTCCACTGTCATGAACTGCTGCTCTCTGCCATGTGCCAGTCTGACTTGGAGCCAACCGAATATGGACTGAAACCTCCTGGAACTGTGAGCTAAATAAACCTTTCTTTCCTTCATTTTGGGTGTTGAGTATTTGTCCCAGCAATGAAAGAAGAGTAACTGAGACACCATAGATCTCCAAAATACTTTTTTCCATGTATGTATTTGCGCCTAAAAAATACTCTTTTTGTTTTTCTTTTTGAGAGCACTGGCAATATTATATATTCATTGAGATTTGCTTGTTTTATTCAATATTATTTTTCTAAGATTCAGTCATGATAGGAATTCTGTAATCTTTTTCACACCAGATCCACAGCATCTTTGTAACGTTTCTCATTGCTGAGACAACATGCCTGATGTCCAGAGTTAAAGGAGGGAAGGCTTATTTGCCTTACAGTTCATAGAGGTTTTAGTCTGTAGGAACCTGGCTCTAAGACAGGGTGGCATGTCACAGGGTCATTATAGAAGAGAAACAGTTCGTGACACACAGAAGACATCTAAAGCAGTGAGCAAATAAGTCCAAGTGACCTTAGCAACTTCTTTCTGCCCCTGTTATATTCTATCTAGGCTACCTGGCTTAGGGCAAGTGTCAACCAATCAGTGGACTGATTTAGTAATTACACACCCTTAATCCTAGCAGTGCACCATGTAATCAGTCACACAGTCTAAATCCAACCACCTCTGGAAAAGCCCCACCTATGACTTCATGAAGATTTGAGGGGACAGCCAAACACAAGCTATAACAGCTGGTGAGTGGTTCAACTTGAGGATATCTGTCAAGCCTCAAGATGTTCTAACTCCTCTCCACAATTAAAGATAGCAGGGGATGTCAACAGCAGCTTAATACATTGTCCAACACAAAGCTCTGGATTGAGTTACTTGTATTTAATTAAGTATAAATAATATTCCATTGTATGATTATATCAATGATTCTCTTGTCAATAGTTATTAAGAGTAGTTTTTCTTTGAATATTGTCATAGGTGTTTTCCTGATACATGTGTAAGAATTTTTCGTGGTTAAATTTTATTTCGATGAATAGGTGAATAATTTCATTTGATGAATTAGTAGAACCTCTGAATTTTATTAAAAAATGATGAAGCAATAGATTTTCCTTGCAAAAATGTTATTTTCATGACTGATTCTTAAATCATATCATGTATAGAAAATGCTTTTAAAGATTCCCAGTTAACTGTTAAACACTTATCTTTTCATTCATACATTAATTATGAAATTTATGGTTCCATGTTAGCTGGAAATACAAGTAGTAAAGAAAAAAAAGATTGAGCAGCAATTAAATAATAATAACTGATTATGAAAGTTTATTATGCCAGGCTTCATACAATTAGCTGTATATTACTTTACATACATAAGTGCTATATTAGTTGGCTAGGACTATTATAACCAATGACGCAAACTGGCTGAAAGCAAGAGAAATTTATTATCACATAATTCTAGAGGCAAAAAAACCCAAGATCAGTTTGTCAACAGAGTTTTTTCCTTCTGAGAATTATAGAGAATCTGCTCTATTCCCCTTTCCTATCACCACTGGCAGTCTTTGACTTTCTTTGATATGTATAATTATCTCCTTGACCTTTGCCTTTATGTTCATATGCTGTTTTCCCTATTTGTCTCTCTCCCAATTTTCCCCTTTTTTTTTTCTTATTTGAGAACCTTTATTTGTTTATTCACTCATTGTTATGGCCGGCTCAGCTCGCCCCGAGGGCAGGGCTGGCACGCAGCATGTGGTGCCGGGGATTGAACCGCGGTCCCTGAAGCCGCCCAAGCTTTCCCAAGCAGGCGCTTTAGACCACTGAGCCATCCCGCCGGGCCCCCAATTTTTCCTTTTTATAACAGCAGTCATATTGCTTTAAGAGTTATCCTGCTTAAAAAAAAAAAAAAAAAAAAGAGTTATCCTGCTTACCTAATTTTGAGTTGGTAAAGATCTTGCCTCCAAATAAAGTCAATTGGAGTTACTTAGGGATTATAATTCAACATATGAATGGGGAGGGCACAATTTACCCTATATTAAGCTCTTCTAGTCTTTACAATGATCCCATGAGAGTTGGTGTACTGGCCATGCCATAGTGTGTTGCAGTATTAAAACCTTTTACTGTTGGGCTCGGGAGATAGCTCTGCAGTCTAAGTGCCTGTGTGGCAAGTACAAGGACCCAGGTTCAATCCCCAGTACCACACATCATGCTGCCCCAGAACCCCAAGCATGCTGTGCTGACCACTGAAACCAAGCTTTTGGTGCATGTCTGTAATCCCAGCACTAGGAAGACTGAGACAGGAGGATCAGTAGGAGTCCAAGCTGCATAACAAGATCCTATAACAAATAAAGGATTAAAAACAAAGAGGCAAACAAAACTCTTTACTATTAGAAAGTACTTCTGCGCAGTTTCAGAGCCCATAGCATAAACTAATTTTTCCCTGCTCTTTCTCAATTAGATAGCCTATAAATTATTTATTATACAATAATAGGATTCTAAGTATCAAAAGGTAAACTGACTAAAGACCTTGGAATTTGCAGTGAGGAATGACAATGTGATTTTATTTTGGATTTTCTTTATATCTCTTGATTCCTAGCCTAGGTAGAAAGTCCAACCCAGACTGAATATATATATATAGACACACATACACATGCATACATATATATACTAAGCATGTATTCCCACCAAAGGAATAGAAAAGGGTGAATCCCAACACAGGTGACAAACCCATCACCTTCTCTACAACAGGGCTTTGTGAGCCTTGCAAGCTGAGGATAGCAGTAAATGTTCAGATAATTTCATTCCCACTCTACAATTAGAGTTTTGGAGGATGACTTAATCCATAGTTACCTTTAAAACTCTGGGCCTAGGGCTGGCCAAATAGCTCAGTGGATCAAAGCACCTGCAAGGAAGGCTCAGGAGCTAGGGTTCGATCTCTGGGCCTGCCATGCCAGCCTTACCCCCAGGGCGGGCTGAGACCACAGTTGAGACTGGGCCTGGTGGTGCCCGCCTATAATCCCAACTCTTTTTTTTTTTTTTTTGGAACCAGGGTTTGAACTCAGGTCCTTGCATTTGCCAGGCAAGTGCTTATTCTACTGAGTTATCTCCCTAGCCCCTGTAATCCCAACTCTTGGGAGGCTGCAAACAGGCAGATCACTATGAGTCCAATCTAGTAGTGAAACCATAAACACCCTGTAGAACCTTCCCTAAAATATAAATCAATCAGTCAATCAATCCATCTAATCTCAGCACTCCAGAGGCTGAAGCAAGAGGATTGCTGCATGTTCAAGGCCAGCCCAGCCTACACAGTGAATTTAGAACTAGCCTGAACTGCATAATGAGACCCTGTCTCAAAAAAAAAAAAGTAAAAATTTTAAGAAGCAGTAATTGAATATGGAAGAGACTTAGACAGAATATATTTTTGTTGTTGTTGTTTTGTTTTGTTTTGTTTGTGATTCCAGGGATTGAACTCAGGACTGTGCACTTGCCAGGCAAGTACTTATTCTACTGAGCCGTCTCTCCCCGGCCCGAGAATCAAATATAAAATGTACTGAAAAACCATAATTGTATAAAATCCTAATTTTTATAAAAATAAGTTCAAAAATTAGTTAGAAAGGTCTATGTGAATCATTTCTAAGGACCTGACTGACCTTAGAAAATTCTAATAATGGAACCAGAAACCAAATTGTAAGGGATTAAAAAATGAATAATGAGCAGAAAAATGGAGATGATGAATATAAAAAAGCATACTTCAGTAAATTGATAAAAAATGCAAAACAAAGAAGTAGAATAAGGGGGCCAGGGAGATAGCTCCGTGGCACTAGTGCCTGCCTGGCAAGTGCAAGGTCATGAGTTCAAACCCAGGTTGAGAAAAAAAAAAAAAAGAAAGAAAAGAAAAGTAGAATAACAATTTTTTTTAAAAAGTTGGTACTTGAAGCATGCTTGTGTGCTAAAGGCATAGCAAGTAGATAATTTGAGACTCGTAGTTTTATTGAAGTACATTAATTTCCTATAAGGTAATTCCTTGTCAATGATAATGTTCTAAATGTGAGTCACCTTATCATTGGCAGTTTATTTTTATTTAGTTTTTAAAGTATAACATTCAATTTATTATTTCTTTGCAAGAGAGCTTTTTTCAGTCCATTACGACCCACCTCCCCTTACACGGGCTTTGCTGGAGGTTGTGGGGCAGCACCAGCAGGTCTAAATTGGGGTGGACATGTTCAGACCTTGCGGACTTCTCTAGATTGATTTCTGACAACTTTGCTATGAATGGCATAACTCACCATAATGCAGCTTCATATACAGCTTGGGAAGCACATAACTATCGAGGACACTCGCTTTGAAAATGTCCCTGGCAACCACAGCCTCCACCATGTTCCAAATGAGAAACGTGTTAATGGCCTTATCCTTGGGTATGCACTGGGCACAGTTCGTGCAGCGAATAGGCTGCACATGACTGCGGCCCTTTTTTGGCACAACCATTGTTCCTTCTTTTAATTGTCATCTTGGAAAGGAGGGCCCGAAAGAGCCATTGGCAGTTTAGTAATATACATTTCTGAGAGGAAATAATTTAATTCAGATATTATAGTTAATATGCAACATATTTGCTGAGTTCAGTGATAAGTGTGTGTGTGTTACACATGTGCATGCACATGCATATTTGCAGTATATACACAGATCTTTGTAGAAATGGAGTGGCCCTTTGAAATGATTGGGTCTTTCTAGAGGAAAGAATTGACTGAGGGTTTATGTAACCTATAAAGGGGTTATGAAAACCTCTTTTTAAAGTGCCACATGAGTATTCCTAAGTAAGATGATGATGTAGCCCCAGTCATTTTTTAAATTTAGTACATTAAATGATAAACAGGGAATCCTGCAAAACCTGGCAGCTATGTATGGAGGCAGGCCCAGCTCTTCAAGAGGAGGGAAGCCAAGAAACAAAGAGGAAGAGGTATGCTTCCGCATGTTCGCTACCTCCATCACACAGCCATTTTTGAGTTTATCGCTTTCCTTTCTTGCATGGTTTAAATTCTTAACAATTACTTGAAGATTTTGCAAGTCTGTAAGGATTGCTTACTATATTTTGACTTAATAATTATGCTGTATTATAATTTTGTCCCATAACTGTTATTTAGTCTTCTAAATTCAATTTCTTTTCTTTTGATAAAATTAAAAATATATAATTATGATACATTTCTTTTCAGAAGAAAATTGCTCTAAATTAAACTCTTGGAAGCTAATATTATATTGCCATTAACCAAATTTCAGAACTTTAATTTCTTGTATTTAGATTAACATTTTCCTTGAATTAAGATTTTTTAGCATAATTTTTCTTTCAAATGAATATGTTGCGTTTTTTTTCTCCCCAATTTCTAGGTTTATCTGGCAAGACTGAGGCAAATAAGACTACAGAATTTCAATGAGCGTCAGCAAATTAAAGCTAAACTTCGTGGTGAAAGCGTAAGTTAAAAACTAATCTCTTACAGAGTAATCAAGGCCTAGGGATATAGCTCAGTGGTAAAGTACTTGCCTCACATGTTTGAGGCCCTCAGTTTGTTTCCCAGTAAAACTCCCCCAAAACAAGTAAGTAGGAGGTAATTGATGTATTATAATATATTAAGGTTAAAAATTCAGTAACAAAATATAAAAACTGATGCAGAAGGGAAATCAAAGACCGGAAAACTATAAAACTCTACATATTAATAAGTAAATCTTCTTACTACAGTGTCCATATTTTTTTTTTTTTTTTTTTTTTTCTACAACCAGAGATTGAACTCAGGCCCTTGCTCTTGCCAGGCAAGTGCTTATTCTACTAAGGTATCTCCCCATCCCCTACTGTCCATAAATTATTAATGCGTGTTCTATATTTCCTTTTTTTGATTCTCCATAGGGTTGATGGTTGTGTAAAATTCAGTTATAGCTTTGGAAGAAAACTAACAGTGTTGACAATTTCTCAATTCACATTTTTTATTACTTTTAATAAGAAATAATGAGACAGTTTCAAAACACTTTAGTAGGACAGCCACAATAATTAATACAATGCATATTGTTGTCTTCATAATAGTTTCAGTTCATATTTTTGATGTTAGTCTATTTACATTATATATACAGAGCTCTGCAGTGAACTTGAAAGCTATGTCCTGAATAGTGAGTTTATCTACTTTTTTTACAGAAAGAAGCTGATAGTTGCGAAGGACCGGAAGAAAGTGAAGAGGCCGACTTGAGGCGCAGAAGAATTGAATCCATTAAGGTCTGACTAGAACTAATAGTTTCTTGGAGGAAACTGAAGCTAATGTGGAAGACTGTGTTTTGCAGTTACTTTATTCCCTTGCTTTATTTTCGCCCTTTATTCCTTTACACTTTGACTTTTGAAAAATAGTACTTTCCTCTCTTTTACATTACATTTATAATGAACAGTTAGATGAAATCATGGAATCAATACATAAAACTATGAAACAAAAAAACCCTAAAAATATAAATCTATGAAACAGTACTCCTGAAAAGAAAATATGACAACCTTAAAAATGAAGTATAGTTATCTATTTCTCTGGAGATAAGTGAAATAGTATATAATAATCATTTTATATTTTAATTCATTCTAACATCAGTATTTATTTTCATTCAGCAAATATTTACATATTGAGCACAAAGTATATTTGAAGCCAGATTCCAGGGTCTGCTGATTAGTGTGAGCTTGCATTTTCTGGATCAACATACACTCTTCTTTGCTGGCTAGTAAGTCAAAGAACTGGGGCCTTATGGCCTCTTTCTGCCAACTAACTTTGTTAATTTTTTTTATTTTCAGGCCAAGACAAATGCTCGTGCTGCTATACTAAAAGAACAACTAGAACGAAAGAGAAAGGAAGCATACGAGAGAGAAAAGAAAGTGTGGGAAGAACATGTAAGAATTAGCTCATATTCTTAATCCTGCTTATATTAATATTTTTACATTTTTTGCTGGGTGTAGTAAATCAACATCATATTTTTATAATTCTTTTTTAAGGACAGTCAAAATGTCATTTTAGGGTTTGATTTGAAATGAGAACATAATTTATTTAATTTACCTTTAAATATTAAATTTTGCATTGCCAAGTAGCCAAAGATCCAGCATCATGGGATAACATGTTCCTTCTGCCACTGATTTATAATGCTATTTTCACTGGATTCTTACATATGCTGGATAGTGAGTGGAGTCAGAATTCTACAGCTCACAAATAAAATGGAAGTTGTAATCCCAGCTATCAGGAGGCCTAGACAGGAAGAATGCTGCAAGTCCAAGGCCACCCTGGGCTATGTAGGGAGTTTAAGGCTGGTCTGAACTACATTGCCCTGTCTTAAGAAACAAGGAAATAAAACTGAGGGTTTTTCAATAAATTAACCTTTATTTTCATTTGAAGTAATTTTATTTTATTTTATTTTTTATTGTGGCTGGCTAAGCCAGTCCTAGGGGTGGGGCTGGCACAGCATGTGGTGCTGGGAATTGAACTTTGGTCCCTGCGGTTGCCTAAGCTTTTCTAAGCAGGCGCTTTAGACCGCTAAACCATCTTACTGGCCCCAATTTTAGGTAAAAATCGTTCTAAGTTTTCCACACTCAACTACTTATGTTTATTTTTCATTTCAAAAAGTCTAGCAATGATGAACTCTTTTCATCTTATTCCTTTTTTTCCCTAAACTTCAGATTGAGCATGCATAAATTTGAGTAATATAACAGTAACTAATAGGTAGTATTCCACTGTTCCCAAGATTATTTCCTGGCCTGTAGTGTAAAATTTTACCACATGGCTTTATATTGCTATTCTCTTTGAATCATGTTTTTTGAAAACATGTCATTGATGGGGCATTAATGTGAAATAATAACTTTCACATTACCACTTTTTAATTCACTAACTAAATATAATTTACTAATAATCATTTTTACTAATGTAGCACTTTTTCCTCAAGAGAAAGTTGTGGCAATCACAGTGAGATAATTATCTTCATAGTCAGAGGCTGTGATTGATTCTATTATCCAAATCCCTTTCAACCCTAAGGTGATAAGGACATTTGGTGACACAGAGTAGTTTAGAGCAATCTGCTTTATTTCTCCTTGACTATATTGTTAGCCAAGAATTACAAGCATCACAGCCTATGCTGATTTTCAAAGTGCATAAGGACCGTCAGGATGAGTGTGTGTAAAACTCCCTGTGCTTGTGTATGTGCACATGCACGTGTGTACATGTGTTTGAAGTTAGCTTTTCTCATACAAGCTACTGCTATCATTTTTGTATCCCACTGAAGTATCACAATTACAGGCTACAAGATCTATTACTATTATGTAAAGTTCTATCTCTAATAATGCATTTCAACATTCCACATAGTGCATGAAAGCTGTTTAGCATAGTGGCTTACCCATTAAATATGGGTAGCTTATGCTTAGTCCAGTTTGGCCTAAGTTTTTAAATATGTTCTACAGAATGACATGGAACATCAAAATATTTGATAGTAGTCTGTATGGCTCTCTGATTGTGTAGTATTCCATAATCTTGGAGACTTGGTCAACCATTACTCTCATCAGTGGTGCAAAGGCCCTATTTTGGCAATAGGCCAGTATAGTCCTCTTGTTTTTCTGTGTTGCCTGTATTGCCCCAAGATAGGACAAATGGTTGAGTCTTAGTTCTTTCTGTGTTGGCATTTACTAGGTAGAGGTGTAACACTTTTATCAAAGAGAGTCATACTGTTTCTCTCATCACAAAGATTCTACTCACCTGAGTAATTCCAGATGTTAATGCTTACAACAGCTAAAGTTACTATACAAGGCAAGAGCCTTGTCATGTTTTTTTTTCCTAAAATCTCCTCTTAGGGTTGGGGAGATAGCTCATCAGTCAAAGTATCTGTCTGGCAAGTGCAAAGATCCAGATTTGATCCTGGTACCACATCCCTTGTCGGCCCCATGCTGAGCCAGCTACCAAAACTGGGCATGGAAGTGCATTCTGGTAATCCCAGCACTGAGGAGGATGAGAAAGGAGGATCACTGTAAGTCTGAGCTGTGTAGTGAGAACCTGTAACAAATTAAAAAAAAAAATTTCCTCTTAAACTGAAACACAGTTCACAGATATTCAATGCAGTTTTAGACATATTGCATAGTAGTTTTAAGAGCAGTTTCTCAAACAGTCTTCTTTTAATAGCTTATTTCTCATTTTTTGGCTTTTTTTCTTCTTTTTTTTTTTTTTTTTTTTTTTTTTTTTTTTTTTTTTTTTTTTTTTTTT
>PVJA010030621.1:0-25638 GCA_004027025.1 Myocastor coypus
AAAAAAAAAAAAAAAAAGAGTTTTAAACTTGGTACTTGAGTATAGAGACTAACAGCGTGATATGATCTGATTCATAATGCATGGTATGTAAAAGCAGGTGAAGGGTGCTAAGGGGAGGTGAGGTCTCTCTACTCCATTCCCAGTGGTAAAAATGTTGATCCTAGGGGAAGAGTGATAAGCCATATGTCTCTGTGGTCATAGCCAGAGCAACTGACAAGAAAAGCCTACAAAGAAATTCCCAGAAATATTCTAAGAAGCCCAAGAAGATAAAAATAAAAGAAACTGAAGAAACAGCAATAAACTAGAATACAAGCTTTTTAAAAATTTATTATTATTTTTTCTTTCGGAACTTTCCTTTATTTATTTTTATGGCCGGCTCATCCTGCCCTGAGGGCAGGGCTGGCACAGCATGTGGTGCCGGGGATTGAACCATGGTCCCTGCAGCCACCCAAGCTTTCCTAAGCAGGCACTTTAGATCACTGAGCCACCCTGCCAGGCTCCATAGAATACAAGCTTTAAGATAGCAACAATTACCTTGAATATAATGGTCTAAATATGCCAATTTGACAAAATACTGGACTAGATTTAAAAATATAACCTACCTATGTGCCATCTTTGATAAGTTCATTAAAAATGCTGCAGCATGAATGGCTTAAAAGAGGGAGGGAGACGTGCGATGCTAAAAAGAAAAATCATGAGTGATAAAATTAAAATCAATAAAAGAAGCTGAGGGCAAAGAAAAGGACTAGGTATACAGAGGAACATTATATGATAGAGGTTTCAATGTAAGTGAAGGAACTGAAATTCTGAAACGTTTACATACTAAATCCTAAGCCTCCGCACTGGCGGTATAGCTCAGCAGAGTAAACGCTTCTTAGGGAAGCCCAGGGGCCAGGGTTTGGTGCCTGGCACCACATGGTGCACGGCTCTGCTCTTCGGAGCACTGAGCCGGCCTTGATAGCGTCCGGGTGTGGTGGTGCATGCCTGTCATCTCAGCACCAGGGAGGCAGCAATCAGGAGGATTGCTTCGAGTCTGGGCTGCATAGTGAGACCCTGAACACACTGTAGAACCTTTCCTAAATTGAAGAAAAACAACAACAACAAAAACAAAAACCATGGGGGCTAGGGAGATAGCTCCCAGGCACAAGTGCCTGCTGGGCAAGTGCAAGGTGGTGAGTTTGAGCCCTGGTCCCACAAAAAAAAAAAAAAAAAAAAAAAAAAAAAAAAAAAAAAAAAAAAAAAAAAAAAAAAAAAAAAAAAAAAAAAAAAAAAAAAAAAAAAAAAAAAAAAAAAAAAAAAAAAAAAAAAAAAAAAAAAAAAAAAAAAAAAAAAAAAAAAAAAAAAAAAAAAAAAAAAAAAAAAAAAAAAAAAAAAAAACCAAAACAAAACAACAACAACAACAACAACAAAAAAAACAAAAACCAAAAAAACCTAATAAAGCTGTGAAACAGAAAAGCCAGCAAAGACATAGAGATATAGTTGACAAAATTAACTGACAGAATTATGGAGCCTGCCAAAATATATAGACACTTCAGGAAAAGAAAAATTGTATAAATATTTTAACATTAAATTTTTCAAGACATCATGAGATGAAAACAACTCAGCTTTAACTTCTACAAGTACCAGAGGTGCTTATCAGAGTGGCCTTTGGCTTCCAGACATTGGTTGGCATGGTGAGCTGCCGCTTGGGGAACCTTGGTCATCGAGACTATGGCACATGCTTTTTCGATTTCTTCTCTAGGGGCTGGCAGTGTACTGGGGTTTCTGTGCTGTATGGCATCCTCTAGGGTCCCCATATGAAGGTAACACCATGTGCTGCAAAAATATCATATGATTTTTTTTCTTGTTTCAGAACTTTTGTTTGTTTGTTTATTTATTTATTTATTTTTATGGCTGGCTCAGCCTGCTCGCGGAGGGCAGGGCTGGCCCAGCATGTGGTGCCGGGATCAAATCGCGGTCCCTGCAGCCACCTAAGCTTTCCTAAGCAGGCACTTTAGACCACTGAGCCATCCTGCCGGGCCCCTGATTTTTTCTTTTTCTGAAGTGTGTATGCACTTTTTGGTGGACTCTGTATTTGATATCTGTAGAAAATTATACCTCCAAATAGCACAGTACAATTTTTTTCCCCACATACCCATGGAATAGTGACTGATTCAGAGAAGTTATGGGTCATTGAAAACAAATCCTTTAATACATTTAAAAAACTTTAAATCATACGGCATTCAGTCTCTGACCATAAGAAAATCAAATAAGAAATAATAATAAGAAAAAGAAAAGGGAAATTTCTATTTTTAAACAATTTTTTGAGGCTGGAATCAATCCAAGACCTGCATATGCAAAGAGAGGGCTCTGCCACTCAGCCATGTCCCCAGCCTTTTCTCTCCTTCCCTTCCCTTCCCTCCCTTCCCTTCCTCTCCGCTCCCCTGCCTTTCTTCCTCTCTTCTCCCCTTTTTTTCCCCCTGTCTTCCCCCTTCCCTTCTCCCCTCCCCTCCCCTCCCCTCCTCTCTCTGGTAACATACGTTATACTGCCTTTAAAAAATATTTTTAAATTTGTTGACAGAGTCTTTTAACATTTCACTAATAGAGCTAGACTTTATTTCCATGTTTGTTACATGCTTGTCTCTGATGCTGAGTACATTTTAGGACTGTTGTAGAATACAGTGTGGCAGATTTAGCATTCTCTACCAAATGGACTAAAAGGAAGGTAAAACTACAAAAATGCTACTTAAATATGAGTTCTAAATTATGGTAAACAGAACAGTAAATACCTTGCCATTTTTCTCTTTGTAATTAACCAAGATGAATTTTATTGTAAATTTTTTTCAAGACAGTTTATTCCAGAAAGGAAATAGGAATAGTCATAAAAATCATTGAAGTATAGGGTACAAATAAATTAAGAATTTATATTATATTATTTTATTTTATTTTTGTAGAACCAGGGATTGAACTCAGGCCCTTGCGCTTGCCAGGCAAGCATTTATTCTACTGAGCCATCTCCCCAGTACCCCTCCCCCAAGTTAAAAATTAACACAGAACTCCTACTTTGGACTTAAAATTAAGATTTAAGAGGGATTAATTAGCATCAACTATAGATCTAAGGACTTAAATCCACCTACTTTTGACAGGAAGAGCTAGGCCAACTTAAGGGTGACAATGCCAGTTCTATTGGGCATTCACCTTTTACTATTTGGTGCTTAGAGCAGGGATAGCCAAATACTAAGGGTGCTTTCAGAAATTTAGAATTAATAAAGATCAAGTGACTGAGAGCTAACAGAATTAATCATTTTACCACCTGATCTTTAGTTATGTACAAATGTATAGCTTTTGTCATTCATTGAGAGTTTCAAGACAAAATTCCCCTAGATATGCTGAGCTGCTAAAATTCACGTAACACTAGGATAGTGCCGGTGATATAATTCCAAGGTTTAAACATGGTCAATATTATGGAGGCTACCAAAGTTGGTATCGGTGATGTAGTGTCTTTCTTTATAAGATGCCCAGCCCATTCCACAAAGAAAGGTGTGTCCTTTTACTGCTGATCTTTATTTGTATAGATTTTTAAAAGCTCAAAATTTATTTTCTGTCATGGATAAATCTATGTTCTTTCTAATGCCACTTAGTGAATAACTCACTTATCTTTGGACCATCCCAGTGATAAAACATTTTTATGTAACTTTAAGAGGGATGATTTATAGCTTTCCAAGTTTTCAGATGTCATACTTAGTCTCATATTAAGCTTTTCTAAACCAGTTGCCTAGTATTAGTCTCTTAAGAAAAGACAAAAAAAAATTAATAATGCCACATCCCATATTTAACTTTTTTCTTTCTTGCCACATAGCTGGGGCTAACTTTGAACTTACCATGTGTGCTAGGCTGGCCTAGAGCTTGTGGTGATTCTCCTGCCTCAGTCTCCTGAGTGACGAGATTACAGGGGAACACCACCACAGCTGGAAACATCTCTCAGTAGTTGGAAATTGAACAGCATGCTTGCTAGAACTCCCATTGTTCAAAGACATCTCAAAGGATACATATCCAAATATAGAAAATGCAGCTAAGTCAATGCTGAAAGAAAATTGTATGGCACCGTGTTCTTAGATCACAAAAGAGAAAATATTTAAAATCAGTAGTCTAAGTCACTACCCCCAAAAAGTAGGAAAAGAAGAGCAAGGCCCAAGGCAAGTGAAATAAGGAAATAATGCAGAGAAGAACTGAGGCCAGTTATATTCTCAATAGGAAAACAGTAGAGAAAACAAACAAACAAACAAAAAAAAAAAAACCAAAAAACCCTTTTTTTTGGAGAAAAGATTAAGAAATTTGGTAAACTTTGGGCAAGACTGACAAAAAATAGAGCATAAATAGCAGTTTAAATTATCAGAGAGTATCATATAGGTACTATAGCACTGGGAGGGACAGCTAGGAAATAATATGAATAAATTTGCTCTTACAAATCTGACAGCTTAGAAGAATGGATCCATTCCTTGAAAGCCATATACTTCCAAAACTCAGCCAAGATGAAGTAGACATTCTGAATGGCCTCACACTTATTAAGACGTTCAATTTGTAGTTTAAAAGCTCCCTGGATGATTTTGCATGAGGATTCTGCCAGACTCCTAAAGAATTAGCATCAATTTTACAGTCTATCCTAGAAAACATGAGTGGAAGAAACACTTTCCAATTCATTTTAGGAAGCTAATATTATCATGCACTAAAAATAGGCAGTCCCTTTGAAAAAGAGGACAAATCCTAAGGGGATTTGACTGACCTTGTCAGATACAAGAGTTATATTTTTTGTTATATAGGTCTTGCTTTAACTTGGATTTAACCATCCAGTAGAAAAGTTTAACCATGAGGCATAAAAAGTAAAGCCAGATTAATATGCTGAGCTGTAAAAGGCCCAAGTCAACAGCTTCCAACATTGCCAGTTCTGCTAATAACCCACTACTATTGTGGAATATTGGACTATGTATACAACTACTTTCTCTTAGTTAAATAAGAAGAAATATTTGTACTAATAGTGTTTAGAAAAGTTATAATGTCTGAATCTTGTACTCTGAACAACTACTATGAAGACAACAATATGCACTCTAGTAATTATTGTGGCTGTCCCACTAATGTGTCATGAAACTATCTCATTGTTATTTCTTTCTTATTGAAATTAATAGAATAAAAATACAGAAAAAATAGAAAAAAAGAACAAAAAGATGAAAGAAGTTGCAGTATGACATCTCTTGTGAACTTAGAAACAAAAATCCTCAATAAAATATTAGAAAGTCAAAGTTGACCATGCCAGAAAATAAGTGCACATCACGACCCAATAGGATAAACAGTTGGAAGTTGATCAGTATAACTATTATAGAAAAGGCTCAAGTAGAAAAATCATATAATCATATCAGTTAATGAAGAGAAATCATTTGAAAGAATGCAGCATCTATTCATGATATCCATTCTCACCAAATTAGAAAGAGGATTAGATCAACCTGATGTTGTACACCTGTAGACAATTAGAGTTGCCTTAGGTTGAGTGTCTTCTGCTATGAGCAGGAGCAAGATACATAACCGTTTTTGCTACTCTAACCTAACACAG
The DNA here is from genome assembly GCA_004027025.1 of Myocastor coypus. Lineage (NCBI taxonomy): Eukaryota > Metazoa > Chordata > Mammalia > Rodentia > Myocastoridae > Myocastor > Myocastor coypus. The sequence continues at coordinate 5,585 of PVJA010030621.1, forward strand.
TTCTAGAAATTCTAACCACTGCATTAATGCAAGGGAAAGACACAAAAGGCACACATAGGTTGGACAGGAAGAAAGAATTTCCTCTGCAGAGGATATAACTATCTGCATAGCAAATCTCTGGGGATCTACATAAAATTTCCTAGAACAAGCAAATAAATTCAACAGAGTCCCCGTTCCCACACAGGAATCACACTTTTACTGATTGTGAGTGTACGGAAACACAAGTAAGACACAGTGCTAATTGTTAATCCTATAAAGAATATAAAGCCTTCAGTACAGTCTTAGCAGAATATCCAACAAGATCTAAGTCCTGAACTGACAAGATAAATGCATATTTATGGATTTGAAAATTTAATCAAGTAAAGATGTCCTTTCTCACTAAATGGACCCAGACTGTGCATGTAGCATCTCACAAAACTCCACTAAAGTTTTCTGTAGATATAGGTGGGTGGGCTTAGTCTGTAATTTGCTTGAAAGACTGAGACCCCAGAAAAGCTAAGATAATCTTGAAAGAGAAGAATGAAGTGGGCAGAATCCCTCTGCCCAATGTCAAGGATTACTACAGAGTTACATTGCTCAAGACGGTGTGGTGTTGGTGCAGAAATAGTCCCGTTCATCTCAAGAACAGAGCAGAAAGCCTAGAAGTCGATAGACACAAGCAGGCCCACAGAATGTTTGATACAATTTCAGGAGCAATTCAATCGATGAGGGTGACCATTTCAACAACGGTGCTGGAAAAACAGGGTATGCAAAGGCAAGAAGAGACCTTGACCTGCCAAGATTGAGTCCATGTGATACAGAGACTTTACAGATAAAGCCATAGTAGTTTTAAAGAAAATGTAAGGGGACATATTCTTGTCTGAAGACACACCTGAGAACTTGTTTTCTTTCTCCTCCTCCTCACTCCGTTCCCACACAGGAGAGCCCTCGCCAGTTACTACAGTGGAATCTTTGTTTCGACCTTGTTCTTCTCCCAGAATCCAGAATCCCAGAATCCCAGAGCAGGAGAAGTAGATGCTCACTTTTGAAGAGAGCATCCTGTTATTTTGTTACGAAGCTAACACAGTTCATAAAGAATGGATAAGTTGAACCACATTAAAATAAAAAAAAAATGTTAGCTCAGCCTTGTGGTGTACGCTTGTATCCTAGCACTTTGGGAGGTTGAAGCAGGAGGACTGCCAGGTTTGAGCTCCATGTAAGGGCTTACTGAAACCCTGTCTCAAAAATTTTTAAAAATATTTGCTCTATGAAAGACTCTGTTCAGAGAACACAAAGCTACACATTAAGAGAAAATATTTTTAAAGTTCATGTCAAACAATACTGTTGTGTGAAATGTTAAGCACATAATAACTCAACAATAAGGGATACCCAATTACAAAGTAGGTTAAAAGGGAGAAATTTCATTGAAATGAACAGAACACATAGATGGTAGATAAGCATATATAAAAATTCCATTGTTACTAGGCATTAATTAAATTGTATACATCTATCCAAATACCTAATTTTTAAATTACTTATTCGTGTGTGTGTGTGTGTGTGTGTGTGTGTGTGTGTGTGTGTTTGACTCAGCCTGCTCTAGGGGGCAGGGCTGGCACAGTATGCTGGGGAATAAACTACAGTCCCTGCATTTGCCTAAACTTGCCTAAGCGGGTACTTTAGTCTGCTTAGTTATCTTGTGGGCCCCTGAGTAGCTAAAATTTAAGGAAAAATAGTGACAATAGCAAAGTCTAAAGCAGATATAAACTAGATCACATGTAAAATGCTGATGATGATATAATATGGTCCTAGCCCTCTGGAACAGTTTGACAGTTTTATAAAATGAGTCAGGCATGCAACTACCCTATGATACAGCAACAGCCCTCTTTGTGGGGCCTTGCATATAGTCAGTGAGGGCTCTGCCACTGAGCTACACCCTTAGCCCCAACAACTTCCCTCTTAAGAATTTGTTCCAGAACATAAAAGCTCATATTTGGGCCACAGAGATATCTCAGAGGTTTTAGCACCTGCCTAGCAAATTTAAGGTCTCAAGTTCAATCACCAGTACTAAAAGAAAAATCAAAACTGGAAAAGCTCACATTCACACAAACATGTGTACCCTTCATAGCAGCCCAAATCTACAAAAAAGCCAGACATCCTTTTGCAGGTTCATGGATAAATGTACTATGGTACCTTCACACCATGGAATACACTTAGTATGCATAACAGTTGAAATGAATCGCAAAGAAATCACACAGAGTGAAATAAAGCCAACCGCAAAAGCATCCATGAGAGATGGTTCGATGTATGTAACACTCTTGAAGTGGCACAATTATAGAACTGACCGGAATTGAGGGTGGTTGGCATGGGGAAAGAGAGAAGTGGGTATAGAGGGGCGATGCCAGGAGTGCTTGCTCTCTAACCTTGACTGGAGGGGTGGAAACATGAATGCGTATGTGTGCTATCGCTGGCTGAGTAAACGCAACTCATACACTTCCGCAGACAGAGAAATGAGGATTTGTCGCAGGGACAATGCTGAGTAAGCTGGGTGGGTTGTGTCAGTGCCTGTACCCCGGTTGTGCTCCTGTACTGTTGCAATGCTCCCCTTCGGGCAAACGGTGCACTGGATCGCTCTTTATCACTTCTCAAAACTGCATATGAGTCTGCAGTTACCTTCAGTTAAAAGGCTTGGTTTTAAAGAAAGAACACAAAAGCTCAAAATCTTCATCCACCTAAGCATCCATTAATTAAACCTGAAGTTTCTGCTGGGTGCTTGGTCAGACCAAAGGCCCTGCAGAACAGTAAGTGCCAAGTGTCCAGAGGGTTCTGAGCAGCAGGGAGAGGACACAGCCTCTGTTACATCCAGGGCACTGGTTAAGAATGACCATAGCTAACTCTCGGATGGCCCTTGGGCCATGGGCTCTTACAATGTGGCAGTCATTTAATCAAGTATAGTACGTGATCTTATCCCCATTTTACAGAGGAGGAAACAGACTCAGTAAAAGTGAACTTCTAAGGCCACCTTCTATTAAAGGCAGAAGGATGGAGTCCACAGCAGGTAATCTGGCTAAAGTTGGCCTTTCAGGTGATAACTACTTGATCTATCTGAATTTGTAGAATGAGTTTTGCAAATGAGGCATTAGGTCACCTGCTTCTGTCTGATGCATCGGAGAACTGAGGATGGGATTTCTTGGAATAGGGTGGCTCTGTGCAGGGTCAGACCTGTGCTGGAACCACTCCCTGAATTTTGGGAATGTCTCCCACTTGGCCGATATAGCTCAGCTTTCTCAGCTGCTCTCAGATACTGATATCTCTAGGAAAGTCCCCTGTAGCCTTAGATGGGTGATAATCTTCTGTGGAAATTTTCCTACCCTCTTTATCCTCTTGGTGAGTGACATAATTATTTATTTATTTATTTATTTATTTATTTATTTATTTTTTATGCTACTGGAGTTTGAACCCAGGGGCACTTTATCACTGGGGTACACTTTCAGCTTTTTTGATTTTAGTGTCTAATTTAGAGATTAGGCCTCACGGTGTTTCCCTGAATGAACTTGAACTTGCACTCCTTCTCCTCAGCCTCCCAAGTGGGGAAGATTACAGGACTGCACCACCTTGCCTGTGTGTATACATTGTCTACAAATTTTACCTGACTCCTCCTCAGTATATAGCACTGTGTGTTGTAGACAGTTGATGCTCACTCAGTGTTGAATTAATGTGGACATATGGAGTTGACCGTGTAACCCTGTTTATGACTTTGCATGTGGTATCTCTGCTCCCCCTCTTCTGTAGCTGTCCGACTCCTCCCGTGTAGATACTTTTCCTTGTATGTATGTCATATCCCACAGTGCCAAGTCTGATCCTTTATGATTTATGTGTTGATTAGACACATGATCTCAGTGGACTTAGTTAAAAATGGAGGGATCTTTAGTGCTGAAATGATGATGACCAGGTCATGATTTGGGGCGCGAGAGAAACATTTGCACGGAAGACTGTTTTCAGAGCCTGATTTCTCCCAGGCGTTGGGCAGGTGCCAGCGCGTATGGTTAGACTCTGAGTAAAGAGACAGGTTAACTGCCCTGTTGTAGCCAGCATGGGTTGTGCAAATCTCCTCACCCCAGTGAAGTCAGGATAACAATAGAGTAATAAAGCGGATGATTCAGTCTCCATCTTCCAGTGGAGCTGCTTGGGAGCAGAGTTTTCACAGATGGAGAGAGCCCCTAGGCTCTGGGAGGGGCTGCAGTTTTGCCAAGGGGAGCATGTGGTGGTATCTCTAATAACAACTGTAGTGCTAGCAGCTCACATTTTTGTTAGAGTTTATCCACGCCAGCAATGGCGCAAGGCACCTGAGAAGCTTTAACCACCAAGCCTGTCTGTGAAGCCACAAGCCTGAGCATTGCTAGCCCATGTCACAATACAGAAGGGCAGGAGAGGTAGCGAGCTTGCTAAAGGTCGCACAGGTAAGGAAGGAAGCTCATTCAAAGCTGTGCTTCTCTGCATTTGAGGAGGCCTATCTCTGCAGAGCTCGGGAGACCTGTCCCCTGCCAGCTCCCCTGGCTGGACATCAAGGAGGATTGCACCTTCACTGGGCGCCCCGTGGGAAGTGCTCCAGGCTCCCTGTGCCAGGACTCGCTGCCGGCCTCCAGCTGCACCAGGCGCCTTGAACACAAGGCAGTTGTGCGCAGCTGCCTCTGAGGTTCCTCGCTGCAGTAACTGCTGGCTGGCCCCTCCTGCCCACATCTTTGGGATTTGTTTTATGTTTTCCTCAAAGGTTCCAGGTTGAGCATGATGCTGGCGCATAAATCTCAGTCAAGGAGGAGGGCCCGAGGGAGGACAGGTCAGGAACTAGCAAGCCCAAACACTCATGGGAAGGGCTCGTGCAGAAGCGTCCCAGGGATCATCCGCCCGTTCTCCAGCCCTGGCAGGAAGCATGTCCAGCGGCTGTTAAAATAAATAAATAAATAAATAAATAAATAAATAAATAAATAAATAAATAAATAAATAAAAAAAAAAAGAAACGAAAGATCCCTGTCAGGTGTTGCTACTGGCTCACTCCTTTGTCAGAATCTTTTCAGACTGACTCAGGTTTTTAGACCGTTGTGGAATCTGTGCCCCAGCAGGGCGGGGTTCAGCAAACTGTGCGGTCCACACACCTCCCGCCTGCGTGACTCCTTCGTGTCTGGCAGCTGGAGTCCAAGCAGCGCTCAGCCTTCCCTCCTGCAACACCTGGAGGGCGAAAAATAAAAAGGAAAGAAAGCCGTGAAGGCAGCTGAACTGGTCTGCCTACAGCACAGCCCTGAGCTAGCAAAATACTGGCTCAAGGAAACAGCCTAGAGCTCAGAGTTTGAGAAGCTGGTAAACAGTTGAAAGGAACCGGTCGCTTTCACTTGCATGGCTGACTTTGTCCATGGGTCACTTCCTGCTTCACATTAGAATCCAATGTCATATTACCAGCAAGATTCACTTTGATACCCAGTATAAAAGGGGAAACTGTACCCTCGGTGGCTCTACTTTTTTCTTGTAGCGCTTTCCACCTTCTCATGCACTGCATAATTTTATTGTCATCACGCTTATTGTTGATTGCCCCAGTGAGATGAAGGATTTGTCTGTTTGCTGTATCGGTGTTTCCTAGGCAGCTAGACCTGTCTGTGACTCATGGAAACCCCTGAAAAGTGTTTACTGAGTGGATGGTAGAATAGTAAATGGGCAAACAGCATTTGCTAAAGGAGTCAGCTCAGAATGTGAGGTTCAAATCTGCTCCTTATCCTGCCCCAGGCATTAGTTACTGAAGAACATCCAGCAGCCTGAGCTGGCAGTTCTGGGTATGATGCTTCTGAGAGCTGGTGAGATTCTGGGGACTGGGAACAGTCACGTGGCTGGGAGAATGGAGAGGAAACCCAGGAGGCCTAGAGGCGATCTTGGTATCTTTTCTGTGATGCCAGCTTTGTTGCTTTAGATGGTGCTTTCCCCGTCAGGGAAGAGATGGTACCTGGAATATGTCCTCAGCTAGTGTTATGGTTTATGTCTAGTTGTCCCCCCCAAAGCCTCATGTACTCATGGGGCAGTGATTTCTAGAGTTTGAGACTTGAATGATGATCCACTGGGATTATGTGTTTTAGTACTGTTGGGCTTATGGTCTGAATACTGCTGAGACTATGGGTGCGGCCTGAGGCGGATAGGCTAAGGCAGAGAGCCTGATATAATTTAAAAACAGAGATAGACAGACTTGAGCTGTTGCCTCTGTCACCATATTGTTACTATTCCACTGTCATGAACTGCTGGCCTCTGCATTATGCCTCTCTGCCTTGGGCCAGATGAATATGAACTGAAACCTCCAATAACTGTGAGCTAATAAACCTTTCCTTCCTTCATTCTGAGTGTTGGATATTTGTCCCAGCAATGATAGAAGAGTAACTAAGACAGCCAGGCCAGGTCAAAGTTAGCAGTTATAGTTCTTTCCCCGAAATCCATAATGTTGAAGACTTAGAGGAGTGTACCAGAATAGGTAGTGCTTCAATATGCAAACCAAAGATAGTTTCACTAGTAGGTATCAGTGTCAAGAATCTCTAACTTTAGATATGACTGGAAGCAGGGGCTTAAATGATATCAACAGGCGTCAGCTTCTCCCATCCTCTTGCTCTGCTGCCGTCCTGCTGCTTTCCTGCCCTGCCCCTTCTGTGTCTGCCTGGTGGCTCTAACATGTCATGACTACCTGCAAGACTGAGCTTCCCTACCAGCTTAACAATGCCAAGTAACATTGGCTGTCATTACGCCTCCCTGAGCCAGTCTTAGAGTCATAGAAAGAGAGAAAGCCAGCTGTCCATGTGCCCCACCCCCAGGGCCAGGCCACGGCCTTCAGTGCAAACTAGTATCTATAAAAGGGAAAAATGGATACTTGACAGGAAAAATAAGTAACTATTGCCCAGAGCAGAGATGACAGAATAGTTCTATCCTAGACCAACCGTAGTGGACTGCCACATTGAGAAGTGGACTATGGAAAACTAGTGTCATCATAGATTAGAAATGTCTACCATGTGCAAGGAAGCAGTTGAGGGTTCCAGGTATTTATTTTCCTTTCCTTGGGTATTACCCAGGGGAGTGATGGCAGCTGCAACCTGCAGAAGAACAACTGTGCTAGGTTATAGTCCAGTGGTTCTCAACTTGGGGGTTGCGACACCAGCAGGAGTCAAATGACCAAAACACAGGGGTCACCTAAAGCCATCAGAAAATACATATTTTATTTTGAATCATAACTGTAGCAAAATTACAGTTTTTTAAAAATTTTATTTTATTTTCTTGTTTCAGAACTTTTGTTTATTTTTATGGCAGGTTCAGCCCGCCCTGAGGGCAGGGGTGGCGCAGCATGTGGTATTGGGGATTGAACTGCAGTTCCTGCAGCCACCTGCAGGTGCTTTAGACCACTGAGCCATCCTGCCAGGCCCCAAAATCACAGTTTTGAAGTAGCCTCCAAAATTATGTTTTGGTTTGGGGTCACTGCAACATGAGGAACTGTGCTGGGGGTCACGGCATTAGAAAGGTTGAGCACCACTGCTATAGTCAGTTTTGAGATGTGCAGTGAGTTTAGTAATTAAAGTCCTTGTTACTTTATTATTTTATATGCCCAACTGGGGCAAAGAGAAGGGCTCTAGTTAACAAGGGCATATACTGCCATCATACTCAAAAGGGTTCTGAGACAAGGTGGCATCTGTCTTGCCTGTGTCCATGGGCACTACTGGCAAGATGATCTAAAATGTAGCCCTGCTCGCCAGGCGTGGTGGTGCACGCCTGTAATCCCAGCGCTCGGGAGGCTGGGACAGGAGGATTGGTGAGAGTTCGAGACCAGCCTGGGCTACAAAACCGAGCTCAAGGCCAGCCTGAACTGTACAGCGAGACCCTGTCTCATAAAGACAAAAATAAAATAAAATAAAATAAAATAAAATAAAACAAAACAAAACAAAACAAAACAAAATAAAATAAAATAAAATAAAATGTAGCCCCGCTGCCTTGTAGTTCCCTACAATTCTTTCTTCATTCTTGGCTTGTCATTTTCAAAGAAGGCAAGTTCAGATACTTGCCACTGTAGTCCACTGAAGAAGTTAGCAGGTATTTGGTTAGAAGATACTGGCATGGGCTGGCCAAATAGCTCAGTGGATTAAAGCACTTGCAAGCAGGCACAGGGGCCTGGAGATTGATCCCAGGGCCTACCATGCCAGCCCTGCCCCCAAGGTGAACCGAGATGGCAGTTGAGACTGGGTGTGGCGTGTGCCTATAATCCCAGCTCTTGGGTGCTGTAAATAGGTGGATCACTAGGAGTCTGATCTAGTAGTGAGACCCTGAACACTCTGTAGAGCACCTCCTGGCCCCCCAAAAGGTGATATTGGCACTGTAAAGGTAAGGCAAATGTGTTCTGTTCAGTGACTCCAAGAGCATCCATTAACATGAAGCTACTCCTTAGCCACCAACTGCAAGTGGAATAGTAATGCCAGCAGGTAGCAGACCTCAATTAACACCAAGCAATCTCTGTAGACAAGTACTGTCATTAACAGTGTCAGTATTTGCCAATAGGGAAACCAAAGCTCAGTGAAATTTAGGGACCCAGGGAGAAACGTGGTGGTGGACCTGGTATTCAGATTAATATTTGCTCCTTCTAGGGACTAGATTTCCAGGATGGCCATACACTGAGCTCCTAGGAACAGAGTGGCCTGATTACACATATGACCCCAGTATGCTTTCACAGATGGAGGAAAAACTAATGTGTGTAGTTATGGATAACTTCTTATACTTGCTCTTTTACATTCTCTGTGGTTAGAGTTGCCTCATGGGCTATTGGGCAACAGTACTGAACACATTGAGAATCCTCAGTGGCAAGGCATTAGCTATGCAAATAACTCCATAGAAGGTCAAGGCATTCATTACTGAAAGGAACTGATTAAATATTAATTCATTATCAGGAGTTAAATGTCTAATGATTTTTGTATTCTTTTCAATAAATAGCACTCAAGCCTTGGCTCCATTTTTATGCCATTTGTCTGTTGTCCTGTTGACTGTAAGACCCAAAGCTAACAACTATTTCTGCACCATGTAGGCCTTCTAGAATAGTCACAATTTTGTGATATATATATATATATATATATATATATATATATATATATTTTTATTTTTAGTGAAAGTAACTTTGCATGACAGCAATTAAATGAGGTTTAAGTTTTGTACCTTTGTAAGAATTTTTCTAGAAATTCTGAGACCAGAACAAATCAGTTTGCTGTTTTCTTTGCTTGTGCGATGTTGTATATGTGGTGTGTGTGTGTGTGTGTGTGTATTAAAGTGCATTCTTATATTGTTATATTTATGCGCAGAGCTGTGTTTCCAAAGGTTTAGAAGACTATTGGAAAGTTTTCCTTCTCTAATTTTTCATGTAGATATTTTTCTGCCAAGTAGATGGTGGTAGGTCCCATGGTATTAGGGGTGTGGTTATTTACCAACTAAGTTTTACAATATCTTCCCAGAGCTTTGCTTTCAAGTTCAGCATCTTTGTTTGTACTTGAGGGGTCAGGTTTGGCTCAGAATGGCTCTGCTTTTGCCCGTGGACTAGCACTAAACATGAAAAGCCAGCCCGGTGGGTCAGCATCACAGGAATTTTCAGAATTTGGGTATGGAAGTAAAATTCTGTGTTATATTTTAGAAATAAAAGAATGTAGGAGACTCATAGCAAAGAAAGCCTCTGGTTCCCTCCCTACCCAGGAATGTCTGGCAAAGGAGATTCTGAAGGTGCTGCCCTCAAATATTCCTTCATAGCTGAGTTGGGGATCTTTTTCCTGAGACGTCATCAGGCAATTTTAACAGAGGATAGTCCTTTCCTGGTGGGTGAGGCCCACCTTTTTCATGCTTCTGAGGTCGGGTGTCATGAGGACAGAGGTCATGGTAAGGTTTCTTCCTCATCATAAGTGAGAAGTAGAGAGAGATAAGGAAATCCTTTATTGCTTGGCATGGGAGGGCTGCTGAAGAGGAGCAAGAGCCTCAGAGGAAGAGTTAGGGAGACAAGGAACTTATAGGGGTGGAGTGGAGTTTGCGGGGTGTCCCAACAGGTGCTGATTTTAGGGAAGGCCTGGTTCACATGAAAAATGAAAGAGGAAGTTGAGGTTAACCAGGGGGAAGAAGATACAAGTTGTCTTACGATCCCCAAGCAACGATGGCTCACTGCCATGATGACTCAGTGGACTTTTGTATGGTGTCCTCTGATGGTGAAATTTCTTAGGAAGAGGGTAAATCTGCCCATGATCAGTCAAGTCTCGCTTGGCCTTGTAGGAAATGAGTAATAGCTAGAGAGCATCTAGGAAGACCTCTGCACTGGGATCCTCTTCCTAGGACCCACCCATCCAGCATAGAATGGATTAAGAAGAATGAGTCTACCTTGAGAAAACCCAAGTCAAACGGGAGTTGTATAACTATGAAAGCAACTGAAGAGTTTGAGAGTAGTATGGCTTAGGTGAAACTGGATCATGTTCATAGGAGCCGTTATGAATCTGTATCTTGGGCTGGTGAGATAGCTCAGCAGACTTAGTGCCTGCTTAGGCAAGAGCAGGGACCAGGCTTTGATTCCCCAGCATCAATGCCACCGGCCCAGCCCCCAGGTGTACTGAACCCGCCACCAAGACTGGGTGTGGTGGTACACACCTGTAATCCCAGTGCTAGGCAGGCTGAAACAGGAGGATCACTGTGAGTCTGAGCTGCTGTAGTGGGACTGTCTCAGTTACCCTTCTCTCCTTGCTGGGACAAATACCCAACACCCAAGATGAAAGGAGGTCATCTCACAGTTAATGGAGGTTTCAGTCCATACTTAGCTGGCTCCAAGGCAGAGTGGGGCATGGCAGAGAGTAGCCATTCATGGCCGCATCAGCAAGGAGCAGAACACAAAAGGAATAGCAGCAGCTCAGGGAGCTAGGTAGCCTCTCTCCCTTCCTTACATTGTAATGTAGTGTATCTATCTGAGGGCACTCACACCCATAATCCCAGCATTGAGTCAAGCATCAGTCTCAAACTCCAGAAGCCACAGGATGATTGCCTGAGGCTTTGGGGACAGGGGAAACAACTAGACACAAATGGTAACAGGGACTCTATAATCAAATATATATATATAGTCTGTCATCTCTCTCTCTCTCTCTCTCTCTCTCTCTCTCTCTCTCTCTCTCTCTCTTTAATGCTTGGCTGTACTTTCCTTCCTGTTGTCTTCTCAGGTAAGCTCTTTCCAGGAAGTCAGATAACCATCAACAGCTCACAACCATACTCTAGCAATTCAGCATCCCCTAAGTAAAAATTAGTCTTCTGTCCCAATTGGCACAGCAAAAATTTTAAGATGACCCATTCTCGTTAGTTTGATTTGGGTCTACTTTTGACTCATAGAAATGAATGATGGAGTCAGCTTTACTTAATCTATATGGCTGAGTTACAGTTTGTGGGGGAAGAACATTTCAGAGGGGTCTGATTATGCATGAATAATCTGGAAGCTGGAGAACAAGAACACTGTATGTTTGGGCAACTGAAAGAAATTGATTATATCCTGAGACTGAAGCCTTTCCTATCTTTGTGATAGGACATGGAGTTTGTGGTAAAAAATAGAAGGACTGAAGGCATTGGTTTAACTGTTCAGTCCTTTCAACTGGATATTGCAGAAGCACCTAGTGAGGTTCCCAACTGAAGTAAGCACCCTATGGTTAAGCATTTATAGATATAGCATGAGACTGAGGAAAAAATATGACTCTTCTGTGTTTTATTGTGTGAAAAGAGAACTTATTCCTGACAACAGAACTATTGATACCACAGAACGTATGGAATATAACCACAGCTCTGTTAAAATAATACAGCAAAGGCAATGTATACATTGAAAAAAAGAAAAGGAAAATGATCATTATGTGAGCAACTACCAGTGGGTGAAGGGATTCACAGTGCTGGCTTTCAATTTTTTATGTCCATTTATAATGCAAATTTTTTATGGGCAAGCAGACCTTAAAAGGGGAAAATCATATTTATTCAGTCACGAGGGAGGAATCTGTAAGAACTGAAGAGCAGAGCTGCTAGTCTCCATGAGCATGTCAGCTTGCTCACTGGAAAGGGTATGCAATTTATGAGTTCACTAGGGGAAGAAGAGTACTAGGCTCTGGTAGGATGCCTGAATGCTTGGTCTGGAGAGATTTGTGTTTTGAATCAGTCTTAGAAGGCGATTGGGCCATACCCATGAGGCTAGGTTGTGACAGGAATAAGGGAGTTGACCAGAAGGACTGCAATATGGGATGGTTCTTAAGCCATATAGGACTGCACCAAGATGTGATAAGGTTGGGGAAAAGGGGACTTCTATGAACAAAGGAGTTCCAATTGTGACCCCTCCAGCTTGAAGGCTTCACATGACTGTTATGAAAATGCAGTGATCTACAATGAAATAAAGACTCAAAAATTAAATGTAGCACTTAAGCCTGGGGAGATAGCACCATAGAATAAGGGCCTGCCTGGCAAGAGCAGGGTCCTGAGTTCAATCCCTGGCAGTAAAAAAAAAAAAAAAAGAAAAATAAATAAAAAAGAAAAAAGCAGCAGCACCTAGACAACAACACTACAAAAGAATTCTAGCCATGTCTACAGCCTTTCTTAAATAATGAAAACAGTAATCTTTTGAGGTATATATATATATATATATATACACACACATATACACACACACACACACAAACACACACAAACACACACAAAATATTCAGGGGCTGCAGTAGAATTAAGCACTTAATTCTTTTAAATACCTTTTTAAATACCCAAAGCTTTGATAAGAGCTATCAAGATGAAAGGAAAATTTTAAGCAACCGCAAGATCTGAAAATTAATTATTAGTTTATCTGGGGGTAAATACATGCATTGTGAAACAATTGTTTGTCTCTATCTAGACATGTCCCTGGTAGAATATGAAATGTCTGTGATAACTCAGGTGACTTCAACATTAGAACTGAAGAGGTTATGGAGGCATAGCTAAAGAATTACGGGAGGTTTTTTTAGCAAAATTTAGGATAAAAGAAGTGTGCTTTAGTTAATAAATGAGGAGGCAGAGTTTTACTTACTTAAAGCTACAGACATTTAATGGAATTCTCTCTTGGTTTTATAACTGTTTATAATTATAGTACAAAAGCGAAGTATTTCAGTCTTTTTATTTATTTGGTAGAGGGTCTCACTATGCAGCTTGGCATGGCATGTGGTGCCAGGGATTGAACGCAGGTCCTTGAGCTCGGCAGGCAGGTGCTTAGACCACAGAGCTATCTCCCCAGCCCTAAGTGTGTCTTTAGTTGTAGGAGGAAAAGTGAGTTTTTCAGCTGCAGTTTCCCTAGCAGCTGGCTAGGGAAAGGAGCGAGAGTGGTTAATGGTACCAATCAGCAGGGGTAGGCTTCAGGCCCAGAAAGTTACAGGGGCTGGTTGAGTGGTTACATTTATCAGTGATCTATCTGTGGTAGCATCGTAAAGGGGACAGGTTATCATTCCCTTCACCACTTGTGTCCTCGGAGAGTATCATGGCAGAAGAACACATGTATAATCAGAACCAGGGAGACACTGGGGACATGACATCAGTTTACTTAACTGTCTTGGAAATGGTCACTAGATATCTGCACATGGGAGACTGGAGATTTTTCCTTCTTCTTCAAGCTGAAAGAATCAATTTCTGGATTCTGGCTGGCTCTTCCTTCTTAGTGCTGGGGGTCACTAGCCAATGCGATATGGGAGTGTGATTGATTACCATGCTATCATATATTATAATAATAAAGGATGTGTTAGTGATGCCATAAGAGCTATTTTTATCTTGTTCTTCCCTTATTTTTCATCTGTATCAGTGTGGTTTATGTAAACCTGACACGTTTGTGTATGTGAAACAGATGAAGCGTAAGGCATAGTTGTGTCTGTTCAAACCATATTTTTTTAATCATAGACATGACTTATGAAAATGTTCTATGTGCATGGTTTTTCTTCTCCTCTCAAAAGATGCAGTAATTATAAATCCAACGTTCCCCCTTCCCCCAGTACTTAAGAGCTAGAACAAGTAAAGTTTTTAAGTAGCTTTGCCTAATCTGTCTTCATTAGCTATTAAAAGAAAAGCAGCGTGTGACCTCACCTCAGATTTGAATTAGACGCCTAGAAATGTCCTTGCTATTGCAAAGCCTTGGGAAGCGGTTTTTTCAACTGCACAGGGACACATCTCAGGCAAGATCCTTTTCTTGCCCACTTCCTGGGTGCTGTTTCACTTCCCAGCAGTCTCAGGGTAAATTACAGAAAGAAAAATGAAGAACTTTCCCGTCCTCTTAGCCCACGCAGTAACCCGCCCAGTGACTTTTTCTGCGACATCTCTGTGCCTAAGAGTTCTATATCACTGCAAATGGCTGCACCATTTATCTTCTACTTTTCTTATTAACCTACATTAATTGTATATATGCATGGGGTGCAGTGTGATGTTACCATTCCAAGCACACAACATGCACCGATCCCATCCAACTACCCTGTTCCACTACTTCTTTCCCTGTAGTCTTTCTAACTCCTCGTTACCACTACTGTGCATTCAGGTCAACTTTTTAAGGCCTCTGTATATGAAAGAAAACACGCAGCACTTATCTTTCTGTCTGGTTTATTTCACCTAGCACAATGTTCTTTAGTTCTGCTGATTAACAAATGATAGAATTTCTTTATGTCTGAATAATACTCCATTATGTGTATGGGCCACGTTCTCCTTATTCATTGACTTGTTTCTAGGCTGATTCCATACCTTAGCCATTGTAAATAGTGCTGCATTAAAAATGGACATGCGCGTGTCTCTTTTTTAATGTATTGTTTTTGTCATTGTTATTGGCTTGTTCGTTCATTTGTACAGGATCTGACTGGGCAGCTCGGACTCGTAGTGATCTTCTTGTTTTTAGCCTTTTCAGTGCTGGGATTATAGGCATGTGCCACCTCATTCGGACTTGTCACAGGCTCAGCGCGCCCAGGGGTGAGGCTGGTGCAGCACGTGGTGCTGGGGATCGAACCCTAGTCCCTGTGCTTGCCTAAGCAGGTGCTTAGTCCACTGAGCTATCTTGCCAGCCTGCGTGTGTCTCTTTGATGTGCTGATTTCATGTCTGGATATGTCTGGATATATATCTAGAAATTGAGAAACTAGATCATACAGTTGGTGCATTTGTAGTTTCTTGAGAAGCCCCTATGCTGTTTTCCATAGCCATGCTACTAACTGCATCTGTCCGGTAGTGCAGGAGTGTTCCTATTCTGTATGTTCTCACCAGTGTTTATTTGTTGTCTATTACAGCAGTTGTAATTGGTATGAAACGGTATCTCATTGTAGTTTGATTTGCATTTCCGGGATGACTAATGATGCTGAGAAATTTTTCACATTTTTGTTGGGCATTTGTAGTTTTTCTTTTGACTGGTGTCTAATCAAATTGTTTACCCAATTTTTAAACTTTGGATTACTTTTCTTTTTTTTTTTTTTTTGTCAAGCTGCTGTGTTTCTGAATCTTAACCCTTCATCAGTTGGACTGTTAACAAATATTTCCCACCATTCTATGGATTATATTCTCGTGCTCTTGAGTGGTTCCTTTGTTGTAGAAAAAAATCTTTTCATTAAATGTAATCTCATTTGTCAATTTTTGCTTTTGTTTTTGTCCCTTGCTCACTAATCCAGAAATTTATCCTCTACATTAATGTCTGAAGCACTTCTATATTTTCTTTTTTTATTTTAAAGAGAGAAAAAAAAACAATAGAAATGTTCCCAAATTTCAAAACAAGATGATAAGAAATTAACAATGGTTATTATATTGTGCATTGTTATCTTCAAAGTTGTTCCTCAGATTACCAGATAGAGGCATGCAAAACTGGTCAAACAATATAAGCAATAACTGTTCCTTTCAATGAGCTAATGGAAATTAGTAGTACAATTATCTCAGCTATCTTGTGTGAATAATTACATCTCATTTTCCCCCCTTTATTCTTTGCTCTTTTGCCCCATCCCAATTATCTTACATTTTCCTTTAGAAGTTTCAGAATTTCATATCTTATATTTAGGCCTTTGGTTATGTTAATTTTTGTTCTGAGGGAGAGATAGGGACCAAGGTTTAGTGTTCTGCATACAGATACCAGCTTTCCCAGTACCATCTCTTAAAGAAGCTCTCTCTTTTCTAGATGCACCTTGCTTCTATGCCTTTATCTAGAATCAGTAGGCACTAGATGTGTGGGTTTATTTCTTAGATCCTGCTGTCTTCTATGGGTTTGTATCTCATTTTTATGCTGCTTTAATTACTTTAATCAGTAATACGTCTTGATTTTTCAAAAATTCTATTCATTCATCCAGGCATCCGTCCATCTATCTTATCTAATCTAATCTAATCTAATCTAATCTAATCTAATCTATCTACCTATCTATCTATCTATCTATCTATCTATCTGGTACAAGGTCTCACGATGCAGCTGGGACTCATAGTGATTCTTTTATTTTAGCCTTCCTAGTGCTAGGATTACAGGCATGAACCACCACACCTGGTTTTGGTGGCCAGCATGGTGTTCTTAGCACAGCATGCAGTACTGGGGATCACACTTGGGTGCTTGTGCTTGCCAGGTAGGCACTTAGACCACCAAAGCTATCTCCCCAGCCCCGGTAGTATGTCTTTTTAAAAATTTTTATATTGATTTTTACTTTATTTTATTTTTTATGATTTTTTACTTTTAATAAGAAATAACAATGAGACAGTTTCAAAACATGTTAGTAGGACAGCCACATAATTAATACAGTGCATGTTGTTGTCTTCATAGTAATTGATCAGAGTATAAGATGCAGACATGATAACTTTTCTAAACACTATTGGTACAAATTGAGCTAAGAGAAAGCAGTTGTATGCATAGTCCAATATTCCATAATATTAGTGTGTTACCAGCAGAACTGGCATTGTTGGAAGCTGTTGACTTGAGCCTTTTATAGCTCAGCATATTATTATGGCTTTACTTTTTATACCTTATGATTAAATTTTTCTGCTGGATGGTTAAGGTCAAGTTGAAGCAAGACCTGTATACCAAAACTAGTAACTGTTGTATCTGACAAGGTCAGTTAAATCCCCTGAGGATTTACCTTGAAACAATGTACAGCATTTTGTAGAACTTTTGTTAGTGTCAGTCATCTGGATGAGTCATGGCCATTGCTTGACCAATTTGCTTTCTATGAAAGCCTGAGAGAATGTTTTCTCTCTGGGTGTCTCTCTTTAGGCACAATATACTTCATTGATCCCTTTCCTCTATAGTCCCATAATCTCCTTGAATAGACAACTTGGGACTCTACTGAGTTATAGGATTTCACAGTACAGGTTCTCTTATGTCCTGAGTCTTCACTGACCTTGAAGGTCTAGGTCCAACATATTGGCTATCACTGTTGCCCTTATGTCTTAAAATGAGGTACTGTGATGTGATGCCTCCATCTTTGTACCATTTGCTCAGGATTGCTTCAAATGATCAGAGCCTTTGTGCATCGACATAAATATTGGGATTTTTTTTTTTTTCTTTCTTTTTGAAACAGGATCTCACTATGCAGCTCAGGCTGGCCTTGAGTTTCCTTATAGCCCAGGCTGGTCTCAAGCTCATGGTGTGCACCACTACATCTGGCTTGTCTTTGGCATTTTGGCTTGTCTTTGGGATTGTCTTGACCTTGTAGAATATCTTGATTAGGGTCAACATTTTAACAGTATCAGTTCTTCAAATCCCTACCTATTAGAAGACTTTCTACTTTCTAGGGTTTATTCAATTTCTTTCATTAGTGTTTTATAATTTTCATTGTATAGTTCTTTCTCTTCCTTGATTAAAGTTTATTCCTGGGAATTTTATTTGCGTAGCTCTTCTAAATGGAATGACATTCATGATTTCTTGATCAGGAAATCTGTTATTGTTTAGAAAAGCTACTAATTTTTTAAATGTTGATTTTGTATACTGCTTCTATTGATTTATCAGTTCTAACCTTTTAGGTTTTGTTTTTCCTGTATAACGTCACATTATTGCCAGCAGGGATAGTTTTACTTCCTTTCTTTCCATTAATATTTTCTTTTTCTTCACTCGTTTCTCTAGTTCAAATTTGCACTGAATGAGATTGGTAAGAGTGAACACACTTGGCTTGTTCCAGATTCTTGCTGAGAAATATTTCCATTTTTTCCCACTCAGTAAGCTATTGGTTGTGGGTTGGTTATATAAGGACTTTATTATATTAGAGCATGGTATTTCTTTGCCTAATTTACTTAGAGATTTTGTCATGGAGGGATGTTGAATTTTATCACATGTTTTTGCTTCTACTGCAATGATAATATGATTTTTATCCCATATTCTGCCTCTGGTTATTTATTGATTTGATCATGATGTATTTGATTATGTTGAACTATCCTTATACTCCTGAAATGAAGCCCATGTGTTTATGGCAAATGATATTTTTGATGTGATATTGCATTTGATTTTCTAGTGTTTTATTGAGAGTTTTATATTTGTATTTATTAGAGACATGAGTCTAAAATACTTTTTATGAGTCATTGTCATTAGAAGAGTTCCTGCTCTTCCAGGACTATCAGATAGTTTGAGAAGACTTGATATGCACTCTTCTTTAAAAAATTGATGAAAGCCAACAGTGAAGCTATCTACTCCTGGGGAAGACATTTAAAACTTGTCATTTTTCTTTTCTTTTCTTTTCTTTTCTTTCTTTCTCTTTCTGAGACAGGGTTTCCCTCTCATCATATTTCTTAGACCTAAAACTTAGGATTCTTCTCCTTCACCCACGTGTCTACTTCATGATGATGGTAAATTTTATCTCCTCAAGGTTTTCAGCGTTGATCTACTTTCCCCCACCTATCCCACCACAAATACCTAGACCACCATCTCTGCTTCAAAGAACCATCCTCAACTGTTGTTTCTATTATCTGTTCTCCACCCCCCCCCACCCCCCCGCCGCCTTGAACTACTACTGTCCTGGAGCCAGTTTAATATGAACAAACAAGTAGAGCGATGAGTTACATGACTGTAAGAACAGGCTAGCAAGCAGATGCCCTTTAGAGGAATAAAGTGCTTGAGGGGAATGTATAGTGAATTAATACCACAACTGCTCTCTTCTAACTTCCACTAACTGATCTCAACTCACTGGAAGGCAGCCAGGAAGCCCATCAGATGGACTTTCAGAGAGATGAGCCTCTTGGGATACAGAAGTTTGGAGAAGGGTCAAGAGTGGTCGAGGGACACAGGGAAACTATTTCACACACAGCTTCTCTGCCTTACATCCTTGTCATGCCACACTGTTGTGCTTACACCCAGTGATGGTTATGCTATCTGCAAAGGGGTGTAGTCGCAGTGTGAGAGCTAAGGAAATAGAAAACGGTTCTCTGAGTTCTCCTAGAAGATGGCTCATGAGATCCTGCAAGGTTACTTTCACAAGAACGTTTTCTGAGATGAGCACATTGTCCCAATGGCTGCTATTTGATAAATGTCACTGGTTGCATTTGTAGGTGGTCTCTGCGGCCTTGTTTACATGACTGCTTTCTCTTCACTTTCTCACATCTCCTTCCTTGCGGCTGGTGCAAAGTGCAAATATCCCACCAATCCTGTGTGAAGGACGGTGATTCTGAGTTGGTTTCCAGCCACAGACCAGAGCCGGTCACTGGGCTCTGAGGGCCAAGATGAACCAGTTTGTTCTTCCAAACACATTAATTGGGGTTTGCTCTCCCTGACCACCTGACCCCTTTCAATGAGGAACATGGAAATCTTGTTTGCCAAAGCTCTGTTGCATTTACCATGAAGATATGGACACTTTTTAAGACAACAGTAGTCTCTGCTTCCATCATCTTTATGGTTTTATTCTAAATAACTGTGAGGCCTTCCTCTCTTATACTCCTTTCCTACCCTCTCTTTTTTGCCCTTTTTTTTTTTTTTTTTTTTTTTTTTTTTTTTTTTTTTTTTTTTTTTTTTTTTTTTTTTTCTTTTTTTTTTGTTTTTTTTTTTTTTTTTTTTTTTTTTTTTTTTTTTTTTTTTTTTTTTTTTTTTTTTTATTTTTTATTATTT
>PVJA010030622.1:0-25638 GCA_004027025.1 Myocastor coypus
TTGCGGAACAAGGAAGTGAAAAATTCCCTGAAGAGGGTATTGCAAAAGATTGTACTTACTGTTTGTGAATAATTATGGAGCTTTGAAAAGATTTGAAAAGATAATCTGCCTTTTCCATGAATCTCTTAAATAAGTAACCACATAGCAGAAAATGGCTCTGGGTTGATTTGACTTACTTGCAAAATTTTCTATATCATTACCCCTCTGTCATACCTAAGGCCTTGTAATTAACTCTAACATGTTTTCCATTATTTTATCCTGAGTAAGGAATGTTATGTACATACTAATTTACCAGACTCAGAGTTCTTATCATTGCAATGGACCTTCATTTTGGCCTGATTGAAGACAGGAAGGACTTAATGCTCCTATGTATGGTGTCAAATTTTGTTTCCCATTTCTGTCTTTTTGAAGTTGAGTCTTTTCACTTCTCTATAATCTTTTTAGTTCGTCTATTTCACAAAGAAGGATATTAAATAACATTAGAGTATGATCTTTCTACCAGGCATTGTTCAAACTTATCATGTTATTTAATCTTCATATCCCCCATAATATGTATATCTTATATCTTTATAGACAAGAAGTGTTAGAATTGGAAGCTTCCAATAGCACACCCAAAGATGCCCATGAACTAGCAAATCTTATCTGGAGGTCGGGTTCAGTTGATGCCAAAACCCCTGCCCTTAATCACTCCTCTGCATAGTTTTCCTGTATGATCTGCTTTGCAGTTTACCACCCATCATTACTTTTCTCTAAAGGTCATGGTACAAGGTTCTGCAATAAGTAACTGGAAAACTGAGCACTAACAAAGGTCGTGTATATACATTGGCTTAGATATTATTCATTCTGTTTTATCTAATGTTCCCAGGTAGTGCAATGTTTTGTTGTCCTCTGTGACATATCCAGTGATGGTGAAGCCAGTTCTTGGCTCAACCCGCTTACCTACTTCTTTGGCATGGTTTTCTTCCGGTGACAAAGTGCCAATATCCCAAGTCACTCTCTTGTGTAAAACAGGGGGCCTGCCCCTTAGGTCTGTTGTTTAAGCTCCTGCTTGGGCAAGTGCAGTCAGTTGCAGGGGCCCAGGTTCAACACCCAGTTCCACAAGCTTTACTGGACCCACCATTAAGACAGCCTGGGCCAACCAAAAAAGAAAGAAAGTCCTACTCTTGTGTAAAAGCAGTGAGAGAGTCCTCCACACACTGTTATTGGAGAAGACTTAACTACTATCTCACTCGACAGTATCACTTAATTTCCCCAATTTATGATTTGGCCTCTATGGCAGTTAAGCTAGAATGTCAACTTGATAGGCTTGAGGACTGCTCAGAGGACACATAAAGCCTATGTGTCCATGTGTCTGGGTTGTTCCTGGAGGCATGACTGGGTTCCACTTCCTCCCTGGTGCCATTTCTGGGCACTATGCATTGAGTAGCTTTGCTGTACCATAACCAGCTGCCATGATGTTTCTGCCTGAGTGCCAACTGCTCATGATCCAAGTCCTACGAGTCTGAACTATTTCTTTCTTTATATTGTGGATGTCATATATTTGAACCTATTGTGGGCAGAAGCACAGCCACACAAGTCTTTTCTTAAGTTCCAAAAGACATCCTGAACAAAGATAACCTTAGTCAACCTAGGAAGCACTACCCTTCCTCCTTCCTAAGGCAGAACATTCCAGCTCATAAGAGGACACAGTGAAAAGAGGTCATATCTCCCACTCCATCATGCAAATTTCTGCTGCATTCACACATTTCCCTACCACCTGGAAACCTGGTCCTATAAAATCTATAGCTGTAGCCCCACTCATGGTCCACATTCCAAATACCATTTTGGATGTTGTCTGCTGGATAAATAAAGCTTGTTTATCTCTCCTCAACCTACCCTATAGGGGTGAAACTTCACACTCTGCTTTCCTTCCACCACAACAAACTCAACAAATGAAAAGCTAACCAGCACAGATCCCCAAATAATTGCTATTCAGAATTTTCTTTTTTTCTCAGAATGTAAAGAAAAAAAAAGGGGCGTTTTTTTTTTTTTTTTTTTTTTTTTTTTTTTTTTTTTTTTTTTTTTTTTTTTTTTTTTTTTTTTTTTTTTTTTTTTTTTTTTTTTTTTTTTTTTTTTTTTTTTTTTTTTTTTTTTTTTTTTTTTTTTTTTTTTTTTTTTTTTTTTTTTTTTTTTTTTTACTGAGGATTCCACAGATACACCAGTTCTTTAGTTCCATAAAAACTTAGCTATTTATTTTTTTTTCAGTTTTACTCCCCAATTTCCACCCTATGTGAAACCAATAAAGCTAAACATATAAGTAGAAATTTCAAACAAAATATATGGCTTATTTTATTGAATCATGACTGAGGCAAGAGAAAAGAAATGAAGTCTATCTCAATATAAGATTAATGGTTTGTGGTGAAGGATTCTTTAGCCCCTCTTAGGAAGACTAAAAAATTCCAAAATCACAGAGAATCCTATTCCCAGTATTTGAAGATGTCTAGTCTACATGACATACTGGATCCAAATATTTCAAATGTTAGGGTTTTGCTCTATGAAGCATGGATATTGTTGGAAGAATCTACTTGTCGTAATATCCAGTAAAGCCTGAATAGTGTTTGTGGACAGATAATCATATGGGACTTATTGAGCAGATTTCTTTCATAGACAATGGAAATTTCTATAAGAAGAGGAATTATGTTTGTCTTATTCACTCTAATATCCAAAAGCATAAACTTCTTACATAGGTCTACTGACTTAATTAAACAATACTGTTCTACCATTTGCTATGATTTGGACATAGCTAGCCCTCCAAATGTTCCTATACTAGAATTTTGTCCTAAGTGTACCATTGTTGAAAGTTTGATCATGAGAATGTTGACGCTATCCTTGTGAAGCTTTTTATAGTACACAGTCACATTTTTAGAAAATAGAAATAGTTACCATGGACTAGGGATTGATTGATTGATTGATTGATTGATTTATAATTTATTTATTTTCAAAAGGGCCATCATAAGACAGGTCCCTCCTTAACTGGTATACAGTTTTAAACTTCAAGATAAAAGGGCACTGGGGATTGAGTGTAATATATTCAACGTTACTGAACTGTATACCACAAATGATTCAGATGCTACATGTGAGCACCAGATCCAAGATGGCAGCCAGCAGGAGGCTGACAAAGAACCTTGCAGAGATCCACAAATGTGAAATGAAAAATTTGCAGAGCATCCAGGTTCATGATGCTACTTTATAACTTGCCAAGGGCTTATTTTGCCTGACAACCCCCTATATGATAAGGGGGCCTTCAGAACGGAAACCAACTTTCCATTAGAGTATCCATTCGAAACACTGAAAATCACATTTAAAACAAGGATCTGTCACCCAGACATTGATGAAAAGGGGCAAGTTGGCCTACCAGTAATTAGTGCGGAGAATTAGAAGCCAGCAACCAAGACTGAACAAGTAATCCAGTCCCTCGTAGCACTAGCGAAGGAACCGCAGCCTGAGCACCTGCTCTGGCCTGACCTAGCTGAAGAATACTCTAAGGACCATAAACATTTCTGTAAGATTGCTGAAGAATTTATAAAGAAATATGGGAAAAAGCGACCTGTGTGGACTAAAATCTGCCACAAATGATTCTAGCAAGTGTAAGCAGAGACCCCAAGTAGTGCGTTCACATATCTAGCAGAGCAGGATCCTGCGGAAAATGGACATGTGTGTCTTAGTTACTCTTCTCTCATTGCTGGGGCAAAATACTTAACACCTAGAAAGAAGGAAGGCAAGGCTTATCTCACAATCACTAGAGGTTTCAGTGCATACTCAGCTTGCTTCAAAGTATAGTAGCATATGGCAGAGGATAGTAGTTTGTGGTGGTGGAAAATAACAAGAGTAAAAGTGTTGGGAGCTCCAGGAAGTCAGGAAATTGGTCAAGTGTGTGTAGGTGGGACTGGGCCTCAGGGCCTAAGGCGAACAAGCTTCTCCAGTGCTGAGAAAAACATCCTGTCTGGTTCAGGTGAGCTAAGCAACCTTGTATCATGTGATACAAACTTTACAAAAGAATAAATAAAGAATTGTTTCTGTGTGCATTGAGTTCATCTTGCCCATCAGGCAGACTGGCCAACATCTAGCCCAGCGTTTCATCTTCTTATCTTTCTTTCACATTCCTTTTGCCATGTCTCCCCATGATAGAATTTTTCGCAGTAAGACCAGTGGATCCCTACCCAAAAGGGAGGAATAACGACAACAGTGGCTATAGGCAGCAAGTCTGTCTCCCTTAAATTGCATACAGGCTATACACCCCAGGCTAGGTGTAGTACTTACACGCATAATCCAACAGCACTCACATCCATAATCCCAGTGGATCATGATTTAATCTCAAACTCTAGGAGTCCCCATCCCATGAGTACATGAGGTTTTGGGGGAACAACTAGACACAGAGCATACCATTTTGCCTCTGGACGCCCAAAGTTTCATGCACATCCCTTTGTGCAAAAGGCATTTTAGCCCATCTCAGTGTTGCTGAAAAGTTCAAGTCCCAAGTGTACTTTAAGATCTAAAGCAAATTCTTAGCTATGAGTCCCTGTACAAATGAAAAGAAAAATAACAGTTCCAACATGAAATGTACAAGATAAACATTACTATACCAAAAGGTACACACAGCAAAATACACATCATTGGGACCAACAGAAGTCCAAAATCCAGCAGGGCAAACATTAAACCTTACAGGTCCTTGTGGAACATTAGAAGCAATCTGTGGCAAATTGTAGCTTCATTTTAATGCATTTCTCAATATTTTGGGTTCTAATAAGGCCTGCCTTTGACTCAACACAGTCTATTCATGATGCGAACCTTCTATGATATTTCTTGCTTCTCCTCTCGCTTGAAGAGACAAAGTTTCTGAAAATCATCAAGTTCTTGAAAACAATGCTCAAGCCACGGCTGCATCATATTTGAATGTTTCAGCTTTATACTATTTGTTTATTTACTGGTAGTACCAGTAATCAAATTCAAGCACTTATTCCACAGCACTATCTCCCCAACCCCTCAGCTCTATACTTTATTGAGGAATAAAGTTTTCATGCTATTTTGCATTTTTCTAATAATATATTTTTATCCCTCAGATCTTGCTGGATTTAATTACGCTTGATCTTAGCCAAAGGACCAAGAAGTTGTTTCACAGGATATAATTATGGAATTTTGGAAAAAAATTAAAAACACATTGAACTGCAAATATATCAAAACGTGAAACCATTGCAAAACAACTTCACATATAAAACGTATGTCAATTATTGTCTAAATTTCTATAATATTTGGTAGATATTTAGTAAACATATCCAATTTTAATGCACTCACAAATAGTCTAGCATGAATTCCTTTCTCTTACATGATTTGACACTATGTTAACTTATCCCTATTTTTCTTCAAACATTTTTATCTAACATAATTTTGTTGATTCTTATGTAATATTTCTCCTAGCTTTAGAAGGGAAAACAGTTCCCATTTCTTATTCTTAACTTTGTTAAGCATTCCTTGGGGATTTTAAGTAGTTTCTAAAATATTTTACTTTGTAAAATGAATGGAAACTATTTTAATACAGTCCCTAAAGTAACATATTTCAAAAAGGAGTGTTTTGTGACTCTGTCATATGATGTTAATAGGAATACTATAGGTCAGTGAAAAGAAAAACTTCCAAATATTACAGACATTGATTTTTGTTTGTGCTTATGTATTTCCCCTGTGATAAATCACTTTAGACCATTTAGTGTGTGGATTAAAAACTTGCAGAAATTGGGCCAGTGAGATGTGAGATGGCTCAGTGGTCTAAAGTGCCTGCTTAGGCAAGCTTAGGCAACCTTAGGGAGCGTGGATCCATCCCCGGCAACACATGCTGCGCCAGCCACACCCCCAGGGCAAGCATGACGCCCACTAGAGGTCTAACAATTTCTCTCCTTGTTCATTTACTACAAAATAAAGCAAGAATGTAAATTTACACATGTGTCACAGTACTGAACACTTGAGATGCAGGGCAATAAGAGGAAAATCTAATTATTAATTGTCCCCAGAGTTGATGCTCATGGGACAAGATTCTACTGAGAAGTCATTAAACTTGTTTATTCCTAATCAGACTGTTATTGCATATATCCAATAGGTAAATCCATGTACTAATCAACCTTTACAGATGGCCATATTGCCCTGGGCATCAGCTTGACCAGAAAACTGGATTAGTGACTGAAAAGGTAGCTTTGACCTGCCTCTTCCTAATATCTCTGTTTCTCTAGG
Organism: Myocastor coypus; assembly: GCA_004027025.1. Lineage (NCBI taxonomy): Eukaryota > Metazoa > Chordata > Mammalia > Rodentia > Myocastoridae > Myocastor > Myocastor coypus. The sequence goes on from PVJA010030622.1 coordinate 6,259, forward strand.
AAAAGAAATGCAGAAGAAACACATCCAAAACTGAAATCTTTGGGAAGAAGGATGGTATGGCTTGCATAGCAGACTGTAACTTTTTTTAAAAAAGAAAAAGAGTCTTGAACTGCTGTTTCTTTCTAGTGCTGATAAAGATACACAGGAAGATTTTTCTCCCTATTCTCAACCAAAGAGCCACATTTGTGAGGAGCCAAGTTTCCCTTATTGTCTCTTTGCCTCTCAAACATGAAATCATAACAAATGATTGTTTTTGTTCATTTCAACTCACATGGTGTGGAAGCTTTGTGCAGCTTGTTTGAACTTGTTACTTTACCTCTACAATTCTCCAAACAAATTTATCTATTTATTTATATTGATATTTATGACTGTCATTATACCCTATAATGAATCTATAACTAAAGTGGAAATAAAAGTAGCAAAGTACTCAAATAATATAAAATTAATTATTTATCTATATGAAAATATGTACATATTCATGGGCAAAAAGAAAATAATATTTTTAAGTAGGATGTCACTTCCTAAGTTTGCAAATGCAGGAATTTAATTTTTAAGCAAGATTTTATGAGGTAAAGAAAGACAAGAGAGGCTAAAGAAATACTAATAATTAAATTAAAACTATTGTTCAGGACAACAATTATTTCCTATGATAATTTTTAACAGAAAATTTTTAAATTTCTTTTTTCTTTTCTTTTCCAAAACCTTCATTTAAACTTGTTCTGCACTCACACTGTAATAGCTATGTTCCTGTGAAACACTTCCTGGGAAGACATTTCTTCCTTGTCAAGTTTGACCTCTTGGCATCTCAGAATTGAAACTCTTTTAAGGAGCAAGCATTCTACGTAATTTGTCTCTATCCTGAATGTCTTTGCAAATATTCCAATTAATATTTCCTAAAAATTTAACTCACAGCCTAAATATTTTCTCAGATGGTTTTCATCATATCAGGATATCATCATTAATTTTCTTTTTATGTGTATGGAATTACATAAGTTACTGTTAATATGCCATTTTCAAGACAAGACCGAGGGAACAATGTTTTCTGGAATAACAAATGAAAAACTTTGACTTTCTTATTAATTTTTAGGTGTTCCATAAGTTCACTTGAGTTTGAACGGGGCCCGGCGGGATGGTTCAGTGGTCTAAAGCGCCTGCTTGGGAAAGCTTGGGCGGCTTCAGGGACCGCGGTTCGATCCCCAGCACCACATGCTGGCCCGCCCTGCCCTCAGGGCGGCCGGCCTTAAAAATGAGTGAATAAACAAATAAAGGTTCTGAAACAAGAAAAAAAAAAAAAAAAGATGAAGCAAAATTTCATAACAACATTGTAGTAGACAATATAAATATTTAAATATGTTACATTCTATTTTCTTTGACGCTGTTACTCAGAGTACAAGGTATGGGCATAAAATATTTTCCAATCAGTGTTAGCAGGGAGTTTTCTTTCCTATGCACAGAGACACTAATAGTAAAACTAGACTGCATTTTCTCTCTCTTTCCTTTCCCCCTTTTCCCTATTCACCTTCCTAGTTCCTATTTTCTTTTTTAAGAAATTCTTTTCACTTCAGTCTATTCTTTACTTATAGTACCTACTTCTGTCACAACTCCAAAGACTATAAATTTTACTAAATCTGGAAAACCTATGATTATCCTACTGTTTTACTCTATCAATCTAGTAAAATTTTACTGAAAAAAATTGGAATCTACCTCACCAATTTTTCGTTGATTCTGAAACTTCATTCTTTATGTAAGAATTTGAAGTTTTTTTTTTTTTTCCTCAATGGAAATCTTTTACTTGAGAAAGAATGCAGGAATCCACGGATAGAATCATGAACGAAAGGAGTGAGTCACAGAAGGCAACTCTGGCTTACTCTGGCAACAGGTGGTCTCATAGAACAGAAAACAAAATGCTAATTGTCAGGGGCCAGAGGAGAGGGTAAACTTGGAGGAGTTTCATTGTGAATTTAAACTCTCTATTCCAATAGATTAGAAAGCACTGAAAACTTTCTGTACAGGACAGTGGAGCACTTAAGTAGAGTTATCATCATAGTATATTTCAAAACTTAGGATGGCAAATCCCATGATAAATATCAAGGGACACAAGGACACTTTGCATGTATTGATCATCATGATTGTGATACTGGTATTGCTAGTGTTTTCAGATAAGCAAACTGATCAAATTATGTATATTATGTATGCACCTTTCTTTGACTCCAAAACTATATCCTATCTTAATAGAATTATTAAGAAAGGAGCAAAGGAATAAACAAAACCTTTCATTTCCTTAAATGTTTTGACATTTGGCTTATGATTCATTCATCTTTAATGTGGACCTGAATAAACAAAGCTCAGAACAAATTGAGAACTCTGCACCAAGGTCAGAGGCATTTAAACACCCAGGTGTAGTTAGCAGAGCAGAACAGGAAACAGAGGGAGGAACAACGTGTGTCATTGGTACTTTGCAAAGAAGTGCTCAGATGAAGTGGGTCAGAGCCACACACGTGCTATCAAAATTCCGAAGACAGGGCAGGCTCTGACAGGACAAGCAGTTGGTGTGAGGGTCACATGGGTGTGCATGGGTGTGCATGGGTGGGCATGCCACATTTCTCAAAGAAAAACATAATGAACCAACTTGTCATAAAGATTGAGAAATACACCAGGCAAAACCTGCATAAGCAAAGCTTCCAAACTTCAGCAAACTAATGTGCTCTTATAGAAGGTTTGTGTGGTCAATGTGATGTTATTATTATTTTCTCGTGGATTTCAGATCTACAGCATATTTTTACTGAATTTAAAATAACATATAATTCACCACTTTCAATTTTACAAATCAGTAGAGGATACCAGGGGAGTAAACTTAACAGTGTGCGTAAACATAACTGTGTTTAACTTGTCAGTCATTTTCAATACCAAAGAAAGCAGAGCCCCGCAACTTTTAGCGCTCCTATCCAATGTGTCCTTTCCACAGCTGCTGGCAGGCACCTGGCTGATTTCTGACTCTGTTAATTTGCCTGTTCTGAATCAAACAAGTGGATTCTTCAAGGGACAACTTCAGCGTGCGGTTTCCATCGTCTCACATGTTTTAGGTTCCTTCATGGAGTCCCCTGTGAGAATGATAAGTAGTGATCCTCTGAACACTTAGGAACAAGATTTTTGGGGATGTACAGCTTTTGTTCTTTCAGATATGAACCTAGCAGTGAAATTGCTAGATTACATCATGACTCCATTTTTTATAACTGCCACTTTGTTTCCTAGCAGTCTGTACCTTCTTCTTTTTATTTAATTGTTACTATTTCTTCACATCCTTGCGAACACTTATTTTCCTTATTATTTTGATTATAATCTTCCTATGGTATATAATATGTCACTTTACTTTGGTTTTGTTTTGAATTTCCTTAATGCTCATGGCCAATACAAATGTTGTCGTACACTTATTAGTCATGCACTTGTCTTAGATAGAAGAATGTTTATTTAGATCCTTTGAATAGTTTAAATTTTGGCTGTTTGCCCTTTTTAACTTCTAAGTTTTAAAAGTTTATTTTTATGATTATTAACTGTAAGTTACTTTCCAGATATACTTCTTGCAAGTATTTTTTTTTATTTTTATGTGTTTTCCTTTAAACACCTACATACTGTTCTTAACATGTTTTTCAATTTTCATATGTAGTGTTCTTTACAATTTTTTTTCAACTTTCGTGTTCATTTCTTTAAGACAGTTTTTTTTTTTTGGGGGGGGGGCGCATATTTTCCAAGAATCTTTTCCCAAAGAAAGGGTCACATCTATCTTAGCCTTGTCATTATACTGATATCATTAGAAAATGGCTGTTATGTTTAGTCCTATGAACTATTTTGAGTAAATTATGGTAGATATTCTGAGAATGTGGTCCAAATTAATCTTTTACTTTTACTCTTCTAATTGCCCCAGTCAATTTTTTGAGGAAAAAAAGTGTTCAATCTCAAGTGAAACAGACTATGCTAGGTCATTACACATGTGGCCTTACACTTTATCATTGAGTTCAGTTACCACAGTGCTTTGCTCACAATAAATTCATAGTTTGCTTTTAAAAGGGAATATATGAAACAGCTCACTCAGTCCTTTTTAGATTTCTAGAATTATTCTGGATTCTTAAGTTTCCATTCGGTGTTGTGCTTAAGTTGTCAATACCTGCATATAGCAGCAAAGATTCTGTTAGGGTGACACAGAATTTGTAGGCCAATTTCAGAAGCATCAAAATTTCCTCACTGTTATATGTTTTTCATTCTTTGACATGATTAGCTATTCATTTTTGAAGAATGTTTGGTAATTGTATCTACAGTGCTATTAACATTTCTTTTCCTAAATTAAATCTTAAGCATTTTGCTTATTTTGTATATTATTCCAGATAGAGTTCTACTGCTAATTTTTTTTTATATTCTGTATTCGGTACAGGGTCTCACTACAAAGCTCTGAGTCAAAGTGATCCTCCGGTTTTCAGCCTTTCCAGCGCGGTGATTACAGGTGTGTGTCACCATGCCTGGACTTGTTCGCCGGCTCACTGTGTGCTGTCATCACACTTGGGACATGGAATGAAATCCTTGTTCCTACACTTGCCAAAGCAGGGGCTTATCTGCTCAACTATGTTGCCAGGCCTACCACTACTTTTAAGTATGTAGAATTAAACAGATTCTTTTAATCTTCTATTTTACCACCTTCATTAACTTTTTACTTAGTTCTTACAGTGAGATTTTTTTCATATATTCCTTATATAGTCTAGGTAAATATTATGTGATTTTAAGAAGTGCTAATTCTTTCTTTCAATATTAAGAAACAAGATACTATTAATAATTAATGCATATAAACACATAAATGACTCTATTTGATATTTATTTTCATGTCTCATATTTCTGAGATCTCCAGTCTTTGACAAATGACTTACATCAGAATCTTACTGAGAATGTTGAAAAAGAAATGAGGACAGAATTGTGTTTTATACCTATATTTTGTGTTTTATATTTCAAAGCTAAGTATCACAATTTTCTTCTTCTCCCTTACCCAGAGGGAAATGGCAAAAGGAAATCATTCCACTGTGAGCACCTTCATCCTTGCTGGGTTAACTCAGATACCAGAGCTCCAGCTGCCTCTCTTCCTCCTCTTCCTGGCAATCTATGTGTTCACAGTGGTGGGGAACCTGGGCATGGTAATCCTGATCGGGCTCAGTTCTCACCTGCGCTCCCCCATGTACTATCTCCTCAGCAGTCTCTCCTTCATTGACATGTCCTATTCCACCGTCATCACCCCCAAGATGTTAGTGAATTTTGTGACAGCAAAGAACATTATCTCCTACCCTGAGTGCATGATTCAGCTCTACTTCTTTGTGATGTTTATTATATCAGAGTGTCACATGTTGGCTGCCATGGCATATGACCGCTATGTTGCTGTCTGTAAACCCTTGCTTTATCATGTTACCATGTCTTCTCAAGTCTGTTGCTGGATGGTAGCTGCGGTGTACAGCATGGGTTTCATTGGTGCCACAGCTCACACTGTCTGCATGCTGAGAGTAGATTTTTGCAAGGCTGACATAATAAACCATTATTTCTGCGACCTGTTCCCACTGCTGGAGCTCTCCTGCTCCAGTACTTTTATCAATGAAGCGGTCCTTCTGGGCTTAAGTGCTTTTAATATTTTTCTCCCAACACTGACCATTCTTACTTCCTACGTCTTCATCATAGCCAGCATCCTCCAGATCCGTTCTGCTGTGGGCAGGTCCAAAACATTCAGCACTTGCAGCTCCCACATCTCGGCAGTGAGTGTCTTCTTTGGCTCTCTGGCATTTATGTACCTGCAGCCTGCATCAGTCAGCTCTGTGCACCAAGGAAAAGCATCATCTGTGTTTTATACCGTTATTGTCCCAATGCTGAATCCCCTAATATACAGCCTGAGGAATAAGGATGTAAAAATTGCCTTTAAAAAGTTCTTTGAAAGAAGAAGAGTACCATTGAATTAGTGAGCTTTTTATTTCTCTGATCATAATACTCAGAAATTCAACTCATAGGAGGGACCATCTAATTTGCTTCATGGATGCAGAGGTTTCAACCTATGGTTCACTATTTTCATTGCAAAATGCTATGATGTCAGTAAGTGGTTAATACCTCATAAGATACAGTCATAAGGGAAGAGAGGTAACAAATGTTCTTTTTGGTAATAATCATGTCATGTGATAGTTGCTTAAATGTATAAGAAAAAAAATGCTTCTCTTCCAACATCTTGACTGAGTCCTTTCCATGTTAGAGTCACAGGATCTGTGTTCTTTTGGACCTACCTCATCACAGTATTGATCCCATATCTCTGTTCTTGTCCCCTTCAAATTTAAATCATTCAAGACAACACAGACTTTTCATAACTTATCTTGCTATGCTGAACACCCACAGCAACCTTTGTGTTTCTCACTGGAAAATGTCTTTTAGTAGACTTCTACATTTGAAACCTAAACATGATTATTCTTTTAAATTAAGATTCAATAATTTATTTCAATTTTCAAGAAGATATATTTTATTTCCACATTGAACAGAATATGTTTTCTATTTACTCTTTAATTTCAGCATCATCTAAGATAGACATCATGTAAGAACATTCTTCATAGAATGCTTCTTTTCAAGACAAGACTATATTAATACTCCTATGGGATAATTCAATTCTTATCAACTTATGACTACTCTTTAGGTATGCCTGAGATAGACTTTTTCTCACCTAAAACAAGTAACTGTGGCATATTCATAGGACAACTAGAAATTCAGTAAATACTTCTCCAAAATAAGAATAAACCATGAACATCACTTTTTTTTATTTTTAGAGGATACAAAATAGTGGTAGAAAAGATAGCATAGCAATGATACAAAATTTGACTAAATGAATTAATAGGAATTCAGCAATAGCTACTGTATTGCATTATGTTATACTTAAATTAGTTGCTTAGATTACCAAATATAAACATACAAGATTAACTTAAAGAAAAAACAAAATAAATAAATAAATAAAATGTGGTAGGAAATTTATTTATTTATTTATTTATTTTTGTCTTTTTGAGACAGGGTCTCAGTATGCAGTTGAGGCTGGCCTTGAGCTCACTTTTGTAGCCCAGGCTGGTCTCGAACTCGCACTGATTCTCCTGCCTCAGCCTCCTAAGTGCTGGGATTACAGGCGTGCGCCACCACACCCGGCAAAAGCCATCTATAAAGAACTCACAGTCAACATCATTTTAAATGGCGAAAAAAAGCAAACTCTTACTCTGTAGTCAGCTATAGCACAGGAAAATCTTTATCACCACTCTCATTCAATACAGTTCTGGAACTGTTAAAGGATAGGCAGTCACATAGGGCCAGGCCCTCCAGGACAATATGGAAAGCAACTTGACTATGCAGCTTTGCAAAGGACAGGCACCTGTGGGCCAGACTTTGAAACAAAAGAGTAAAGAAATGCAGCCACCCACTCACTTAAAGTTAAGTATTAGGGATGGATAATCGAAATAAGTACCACCTTAAAGGGGCCAGAAAATCAACCTCAACAGAAAGAAGCCTTACTCCATATTCATGCCCACTTGCTACATGACTTGCTTCCCAATTTGCTCCTGATTTAATCAATTTTACCTGAACAGTGATACCTGTAACCTCATTGGTCGACCATGACTTTGTCCCACCTCATGACCACGTAAGCAAATTCCGCTAGTTTTACCTTAAGTCTCCCTTATCACATAGTTTTGCCCTATAAGACCCCCCCAAAAAAAGACAATTCCGGGAGCAACTCACTTGGGACCCCTTCTGTTCCCCTCTTGGACAGAAGCTTTCTTTCCCAATAAATTTTCTATTCTAAACCTCTGTCTTGTTCCTAAAATTCATTCTTTGGATTTAGAGAACACAAAGTCATCCTTTTTTTTTTTTTTTTTTTCAGGTTAAAAGATCAGTTTTTCTTCCTGCATTAAATGTACACTTCTCAGAGGATATAATGCAAATTGCAAATAAACACATGAAAAATTGTTCCACAGCACTGGCCATTCAAGAAAGGCAAATTAAAAGGACATTGAGGGCCAGCGAGATAGCTCAGCAGTCTAAAGCGCCTGCTTAGGCAAGCTTAGGCAACTGCAGGAATTGTGGTTCAATCTTTGACACCACATGCTGTACCAACCTCACCCCCAGGGCAGGCTGAGCTGGCCATAACATAAATAATTTTTTTTTTTTTTTTAGAGAAGTACGGTAGCTCAGCCTGTTTTTTTTTTTTTTTTTTTTTTAATTGAGATACCATCTCACCTCAGAAAAAATGGTATCATAAAGAAATCAACTAATAAGAAGTGCTGGAGAGGCTGTATGGGAAAAAGAACACTTCTGTTGCAGAGGAATGTAGATGGGTATAACCACCACAGAAATCAGTGTGGAGACTCCTCAAACACTAGGACTGGAAATTCCATTCAATCCAGCTGTTTCTTTTTTGAGTATTTTCATTTAAAAAAGCCCTGAAAACCTCACACCATACTGATATATCTGCATCCATGCACAATTTGTCATAGCCAAATCTTGGTACAATCAAAATGCTAATCACCTGAAGAATGAATGAAAAAGCATGGTATTTTTGTAGACTGGAGTATTACTCATCTGTAAAGAAATACAAAATTGATGCTTGTAGGGGCCTGGTAGCTGGCATTTGCTTTGCAACTGCATTAGCCATTTCTGTTATGGTCCCTGAGTTGAGTTTTTGTTCTCTGCTTCCTCACAAGTTTCTACTCCTCCATACCTTCCTTATCTCCTACAAGCTGCACTCCTCTAAATCTTCCCCTGTTGCTTAGTTGCCTGCTGACTTCTCCAAGGTCACTCGTTGTTGCCTAGATACCTGCTGAGGTCAGTGGCTGAGCTACCTCATTCCCTATGCACAGTATATATACCCGAGCACACTGTTTAATAAACGAGACTTGATCAGAATCCTGTCTTGTCTCCATTCTTCGTGTCTTTTGTCCCTTTCGATCCTCTCTCCCCCTCTCTAGGGTCCACGTTGACTGACCTGCTGGGTGGGTCAGATGCTTTTACAGGTAAGGGATGCAAATAGAGGCTACACTCATAAATGAAATAAATCAGACCCACGTGTGTAAATATTATACTGTCTCCCTAGTGTAAGAACCTGATAGAATAGATAAAACCTGGAAAGTATAATAGATAGAGTAAAATGGAATAAAACTGTATTTAAGGATTAAACAATGAACATGAAAGAGAAAAGTTACAAAAAAGGAAAAGGGAAAAATATATATATACACACACACACACATACACATACACACACACATATATACACAGGATGAGTGAGATACTTGTACTAATACTTTACATTTAAAAAAAATATCTGTTAGTATTTAGAATTTTCATCTGGACTAACTGTATATTGCTGTAGGCAGCTGGGCAGACAGGGCCACGCCCTCAAGGAGACAATATTAAAGGCAAGGTGACTTTTCAACTTGGAAAGGACAGACAGCCCCCTGCTAGAGGACAGACTTCAAGACAAATAGGAAACAAAGCTAGCCATGTACTTCCCTAGTAATATGCTTCAGGGATTGATATTCTAGATAGGTATCAACTACATTAAAAGAGCCCAAATGAATCATTAACCCAACCCCCATCAGGAAGAGACCCTGTACCAGTAGTCACGCCTACTTGCTGCTTGCTATGGGAATCGCTTGCCCATTTGGTCCTGGATTTAATCAATTTTACCTGAACAATGGTGTTTGTAATCTCATTGGTTGACCATAGCTTCATCCCATCTCATGCCCACCTATGTGAGTTCCTATGTTCTCCACCACTTTAGTCCCACTCCACTGCATGGCTTTACTCTATAAAAGTCCCTGGAAAAGACAGCTTCTGGGGAGCACCTATTTGGGGCCCCCCTCCTGTCCCTCTTGTCAGACAGGAACTTTCTTTCCCCTAATGAATATATAATGCTTATAATCTTCATTTGTTCCTAAAATTCCTTCTTCAGTTTTAGAGAACATCAACTCATTCCAGATCAGACTGGGTGATCATTTCCCCCTATATCATTTGGAGCTTCTTGTATCATTTGGAAGTCATCTAGCCCAAGATCAAATTTTTTCCCCATATCATGATGATATCTGTTATCTGGGCATCTACATTGAAGACAGCAATGTGTAATTCAACAACCATAGTTGAAAACCTCTTATCTTGGTCTTCTAAAAGTGTAGCATTCCTAATGTCTTATCAATTATTATTATACTATCTATAAAATAAACTTTGAAAAGTAGAAAAGTTAAGAAAAAATAAGGTTTCTTGAGTGTAAGCATTAATAGTCAATTACTTGTCCAATCTTTTCTAACTATTTCTGTTAATCTTGGCAACAGATTTAACAATAAAAATAGGTAATACAATTGTTAATAGGCTATTCTTTGTTTTTTTTCTTTTAAATCTGTAACACGTGCCTTGATGTATGTTGCCCTGTTTCTGTTTTTACTTTTGTTATTTGCTTTTGTTTTTACTCTTCAAAATAAAATAAAATAAAATAAAACAAAATAAAGTTGAAAAGGCTTATATACAGCTAGAACCTTGATATTTACTGATCGTGTTTGTATTGAGGAAAACCATGAGCCAATATCAATTGGATGTGACAAATGGTAGGAGGGAGCAAGGCCTACAAAAGTGGGAGCAATGTATTCTTGTGAAAAAGAACAATCAGTTTTAGTTTGTAAATAATGAATAATCCACTTGTGCCCCATTGTTGGAAGATATTTCGTAAGAGTTCACATTGGCCTTAGTGGAGACATCACCTCCTAGCCCCATAGCATCCCAGCCTGCCTTTTCTGATTGGACTATGTTAGCCTGATGCACCACCCCCCCGCTTGTTCTCATTAAGACATTTACACAACCTCATCAAGACTCCCCAGATAAACTGAGAGACAAACAGGGAAAATCATCTCCATGCAGCCTACGCTGCTCTCAAGTAGTCACCATCACACCTGGCTCTAGTAGAGGAAGATGTGGGAGTCCTCTACAGGTGCGAATGGATATTCAGGTTCAACAGTTCCTGCCTTTCAGTCATTCAGCAATCTCATGTAGGAATCAGCTGTAGTCTACATCCATGAAACAATATGGACGACAAAATATTCTAAAGTAATCCCAGAATCCTGCCAGTGCTTCAATTCCAAATATGTCTTTCTGGAGCTTAGGCATTCTAGAACTTTCTAGAATATAAAAATATTATATACTTGCAATATGTCAAATCTAGAAATGATCTAATGTGTTACTGTCCAAGAAAGGTCCCTATATGAGCAACATGAGCAGAACTTCATAGTTTGTTTACAAATATAATTTGAAACATCCTATCATTTGTTACTTGAATCTGACTAGTGTTATTCTGATCCTGAAATGATTCTCTTCACAATAAAATTTGACAAGCTTCTTTCTATATTTAACACATATTTATATCTATTCCTAGACTTATAGATTTTGATTTAATTACATGTTGCTTAGTGTGAACATAGGATTACATAACTTTATTCTCTTTAAAGATAGATAAGTCTAGGGTCAAGGAACTGTGAGTTTGTGAGTTTGATTCCTGGTACCACACACACAGTAAAATTCCAAACTAAAGATAGGCAAACCTTATGGATTTATACTATCTACTTCAGGGCTTCTAATATGGCTTTTGTAGATTTACTCTATTTCTTGGGTTAATATTTAATCAAAGCAATTCATTGAAAAAGAATAAACTGTATAAGAATGCAAGATATGTTAGTTGTGTCACTATTAAATGCATCCTTTGATTATAAAAGCCTGGAAGTAGTATTTAGATCAACATGGAGCCCAAATAATTAAATACTATATCTAATTCCCTAATGCTAACATCACGATTCTTAAAATATCATTTAAAGTGGAGATTTTTGAATAAAATATATAAAGTACACGTTTGTGCATAATATAAAATTAAGCATTGGTGTTCAAGGAAATGAATGATTTATTGTTTTAAATACTCTCATCATAATATTAGAAAGAAATATGACAAAATGTTCTCTGGTCCTCTAAAGTCTACTTACTATAGATGAGGTGTAAACAAATAACACTAGCTAGGAACTTTTTATAATACAGAATCTCAAGTCATAGTCAAATCTGGTGGATTACAATGTACATTTTAACACAGTCTCTATGTACAAGTCTTTACCAATAATTGATAGAGAAGATTAAATAGCTGGGGAAAACGTGAGTAATAATTGGTTCCTTTTTACCAGTCTGTGGTCCCTAAGAAAGAGGAATCCCTGGATAGTACTCCATGTTGTTTGGTACCTGATATGGAAGTACATATTGGACAAAACTTCTGAACACATAAAGCAGAACAGATAGGTGACTGTTAAAGTCAGATTTTTTGTCACTCTGAAATTGGAGAAGCATAGAGAACAAAGTAAGTATTGGAATTACTGAACAGTGATGCAGATCTGGTTCAAAAACAACAGACTATAAGCACTAGAACTTGCTCTCTCAGCATTGCAGAATGCAAAATGCTGAGGACGTGTGACTCACAACACCAGACTCAGAGTGATTTACAAAGTGGCAAGTGACACCTGGTATGTATGCATCTAGGTGTTCAGGCTGAATAAAGGTGGCTATAGTCATCTCTCACTTATGATTTGAAATTATAATGTCCTGAGTGAATCACTGAAGAGATTTAGAAAAATAATTTTCAACGCTTTAATTTATTCAAAATTAAAAAAAAAAATGTTTTCCAAATGTCTTACAGCATTCAAGCAGCTTTGCCAGTTACTGAGAGTACAAAGAATAAGTCCAGTTCAGCAGTTCTCAACCTGTGGGTCTCGACCCCAGCAGGGGTCGAACAACCGAAACACAGGGTTCGCCTAAAGTCATCGGAAAATTTTATTTATTTGGAATTGTTGTTATATTTAAACCCATGCTATGCCATGGTGAAATGTTATTTATTGGATTTAGTAATAAATAATTTTCAACATATAATTAAATATTGTTTTTGTGATTAATCACTATGTTTAAATTATGTTTGATTCATAGCAATGAGAATACATAATGCATATCAGGTATTTACATTCCTAATCACAACTGTAGCAAAATTACAGTTTTGAAGTAGCCACCAAAATTATTTTTTGGTTTGGGGTCACCACAAGATAAAGAACTGTATTGCAGGGTCATGGCATTAGAAAGGTTGAGAACCACTGGCTCTAGGTCATCATCTGAATGTTTCATTTGTGTGTTTCACTTTTGTATTTTAAAAAGAGATTATTTCTTGATCTTTTGTTTAAGATCCAGTATAGTTTAAAGAGACAGAAAAACAATAGAAATGAGACAGATGGGGCTTGGCGGGATGGCTCAGTGGCCTAAAGCGCCTGCTTGGGGAGGCTTGGGCGGCTTCAGGGACTGTGGTTCGATCCCCGGTACCACATGCTGTGCCAGCCCTGCCCTTCGGGGCGGGCTGAGCCGGCCACAAAAATGAGGGAATAGACAAATAAAGGTTCTGAAACAAGAAAAAATAAATAAATAAATAAATAAATAAATAAAATTCTTTAAAAAAAAATAAATAACTTAAAAAAAAAAAAAAGAAATGAGACAGAATTTGAAAACAAGATGATAGAAAATTAACAATGGTTATTTATTGAATATTATTATATTTAAAGTAGCAGCTCAGATTACCAGGTACAGGCATGTAAGATTTACCAAACAATATAAGCACTCCCTGTTACTTTCAGTGAGCTAATAGAAATCAGTAGCATGATTGTCTTAGTCATCCTGCGCATGTGTGCAAGTCTTTATTCTCCTTCCTTTTCTCTCTTCTGAACAACCCAACATCAGTTAATGAAATTGAAAGTGCAACTAAAAATTTAAAACAAAGAAAAATCCTGGTCCGGTTATATTCTCAGCTGATTTCACATTTTAAAAGAGTACTGTTTAGAAATCAACTGCTTGTTAGAGGTTCAATAAATTGGAACATGTTTCTGTGATGATTTCAATTTGAAATAAGATTTGAAAAGAATTCTCAGACAAACACTTATCAGTCCTGGTAATATTAGTTTATATAGACAAAAAAGTGAAAGAAAGGATGAATGACTGAGTGAATGTGACATTCCAGGAGCTGAAATGTTCCTGTACGCATGAATAAAACTCAAAACTATAAACAGAAAGAGATACAAGAAATACTGTGACTATGCAGGGTTTATCTAAGAGCATCTGTGGAATACTTTGCCATTGTCCCTGAAGATGGAACATCTTCTTCAGGTACGCTATATTTTATGTCCAGATATAAGTACCTTGCTCCATTTTGAGAAACTCTAATGTTTACATAGTTTTTATGCTGATTAAAATATGCAACCTTAAATACTTCACACATCATGTACAAGCTAAAACTTTTCCTTTTATTCTTATTATGATATATAATAATATATCTTAATGATCCCATTAAAAGATAATGATCCCATTATCTTTTAATACCATCCTAGGTATTGACAGCTTAGGCACGCCTTGTTTGTTGTCAGTGTCTCTCCCAAAATGTTCATCTATGACTAAACAGCTGATTCCAGATGAAATACCATGGGCATAGAACAGTGCTTTGTGGCCTCATGAATATGTAGTAATTTGTAATATTAATAGAGTAGGCATATGGAGGAATTATGCGAATGAAACAATTATGTTTAATGACAACCAGTTAAGAGACTCTGGAAGACACAGACTTATTGAAAGCACTCAATGAATCTCTTTAAAATATAAAAGACAAGAACAATTAAGGTTTACTGGAGGCAAGCATTGGTATTCAATTATTCTTCCCGTCATACATAACTATATCTGTTCATCTGAGCAACAGTTTTCATCATAAAAATAGGTATATAACAACGATTATCAATTCGTTATTCTTGTTTTGAAAATCTGTAACATATGTGTTGTTGTATGTTACCTATGTTTCTGTCTTTCTTTCCGCTATTTGTTTTTGCTTTTGTTTGTATTCTTCCAAATAAAATAAAAGAATCAATGCCTCCATATGCATTCTGAATATTGTCTGATATCCTGTATCTGTAGGTCTGAGGTCAGTGCTTTATCTCTTTGTTTCTCATAAATATGCAGAAAATAAGAGGCGAGAAGAGGGGAACAGAGGGGGAGGGAATGAGAGGCAAGGACAGGGGATGAGGGCCAGGGCAAGGCAGAGTGAGGCAGATGAAATCCTGAACTTTGCCTTCAAGTGCCCCACGAGATCAGTGACAGCAAACATTCTAGTTTTCAGCGATAACAAACAGATGATCGTGCTACAAATGTCATAGATTCACCATCATTTCACCAGACTGGTGTTTCCTTAAGCCATTTGTTCTCTTAACTAAGTCAACATAAGTATTACATTGATAACAGTGTGTGATCCGTTGTTCTCCTGCAATTTTTGTTAAAAGATCAGATCTCAAAGCCTTACCATGACAGACTGTTCTGCATAAGGTGTGACATAAGATTGAGAGACATATACCAAACAAATGAATAGTTTCTCAAGATTAGTTGAGAAATACCTGAAAGCTGATCAATTAGGAATTGTGAAAATGTTTTAACAGTTTCATAAGTTACTAAAATATTTACAACAAATATAACTGCCAAATATAGTGAGAAGGGAGGTAGTGAGACTGGATGCAAAAAGAAAGTTGATAAAATTTTTAAAATGTTAGTTCTACAAATAACATAAATGAGTTACATAGAGCTATGGAAGTAACCTTCAGAGGAACTAAAAAGAAAGTGTTTATCCGAGTTGCTTTAACATAACCAATTGGCCTCTGGGGCACAGAAATAAGGACCTAGAAAGGTAATGGAGTAATTATTGTTTTCCAGTGTGTGTGTGTTTTACCCTACCTCTTTCCATAAAAGATAAAAGATCAAAATGAAAAATTGAGATGATCCTTCCTATTATGAGAAAGTGTCACTCAGCCTTGCTTTCCAACTGATAAAATGCTAATAGGCAAAACCACAATGGCAGGTCATTTTCTCACTGTTGAGTCTCTGCAAATTGTACTGTGAGGCAAGCTTCACTTTTATTTATGATATAGTTGTGAAGCTAAAAATATAATTTATGAGTTCAAAAGTATGACTACATGGGAGGGTCTGAATAGAACATAGGTGCTTCGACAGCAGGCCTACTCATGTAAGCACTGATGATTCCACCTGCCTTCAGGATTGCTTTAGAGACTACAGGCTGGGCCAGCTGTAGCCAGTCTATCAAGTAGATTGTGCAAAGACTGTCAAAGGTATCATTGCACTTTCATAATACATGAAACCCTGATTATTTTATGAACACTAGATTTTCTACTATATTGAAATGCATGAAAATAGTGTCATCATCTATCCTTGCAAGAAGTTAAATTTAGTTTACTGAAGGTTACTTTCCACAGAAAGGGTTTGTTTTTATTCAGGTTGTTGTTCTAGCCAATTTTACGCTTTCATCTTGAATTGTCTGAATATTTAAGTTCACAGATCTCAACCTAGAAACATTGGATAGAAAATAATGTGGGAGAGAGGTATTTCAAAGAGATTAAAACAAGATAGAGACATTTCAAAAGAGTTTAAGCATTGCTAAAATATAGTAATAACTTATAGTAATAATTTAGCATAAACTAACTTATAGTAATAATTTAGTATAAACGTTACTAAAATAACAGAGGTGTTATAGCTATACCTATAATCCTAGCTATTTAGGAAGCTAAAACAGGAGTATTACAGGTTGAAAGGAAGCCTGGGAAACTTAGAAGGGAAAAAGAAAAAGGTGAAAGAAAGAAAGAAAGAAAGAAAGAGGACAAGGAGAGTGGAAAGGAAGGAAGGAAGGAAGGAAGGCAGGAAGGAAGGAAGGAAGGAAGGAAGGAAGGAAGGAAGGCAGGAAGGCAGGAAGGCAGGCAGGCAGGCTGGTTGCAGTTCCATGAAAAGACCCAACTTGAAGCTCAGTGCTTAAAAGGTTTTTTTCAATGGAATAACTAAACTTTATTAATATTAAACTGGGATAAATTTATTCACATAAATCAGCAAGGTTAAATCATCAAATAAAGATAAATAGCCGGGCGTGGTGGCTCACGCCTGTAATCCCAGCACTTGGGAGGCTGAGGCAGGAGGATCGTTGCGAGTTCGAGACCAGCCTGAGCTACAAAAGTGAGCTCCAAGCCAGCCTGAACCATACAGTGAGACCCTGTCTCAAAAAAGAAAATAAATAAATAAATAAATAAATAAAGATAAATAAAACACGTAATTAAAATATGGAGAACGCTTTTATGAGTGAAAAAGGATGATGCAGTACCTCCAGCAATCAATCTTTTTCCTTCTCTCCTCCAGAAAATGGACAGAAGCGTGGCAGCAGGAAACCATTCTACAGTCACTGAGTTCATCCTCGCTGGCTTAACTGAGAAACCAGAACTCCAGCTGCCCCTCTTCTTCTTCTTCCTGGGAATCTATGTGTTCACAGCGGTGGGGAACTTGGGTATGATCACCCTGATTGGACTCAGTTCTCACTTGCACACCACCATGTACTACCTCCTCAGCAGTCTGTCCTTCATTGACCTCTGCCATTCCACTGCCATCACCCCTAAAATGCTGGTGAGCTTTGTGACAGAAAAGAACATCATCTCCTACCCTGAGTGCATGATTCAACTTTACTTCTTCCTGGTTTTTGCGATCTCAGAGTGTCACATGTTGGCTGCCATGGCATATGACCGCTATGTTGCCATCTGTAGCCCTTTGCTTTACAATGTTATCATGTCTCATCGGACATGCTTCTCCCTGATTTTAGGGGTGTACACAGTAGGTGTGGTTTGTGCATCAGTTCATACAGGCTGTATGCTTAGGGTTCACCTGTGCAAGTTGAGTGTGATCAACCACTATTTTTGTGATCTTCCTCCCCTCCTAAGACTCTCTTGCTCTAGTACTTACATTAATGAACTGTTGATTCTATGCTTTGGTATATTTAACATTTTTGCTCCAAGCTTCACCATCCTTACCTCTTACATCTTCATCATTGCCAGCATTCTCCGCATCCGTTCCACTGCCGGCAGGTCCAAAGCCTTCAGCACCTGCAGCTCCCACATCTCAGCAGTTACTCTCTTCTTTGGTTCTGCAGCGTTCATGTACCTGCAGCCCTCATCAGACAGCTCCATGGATCAAGGGAAAGTGTCCTCTGTGTTCTACACCATTATTGTCCCCATGCTGAACCCTTTCATCTACAGCCTGAGGAATAAGGATGTCAATATTGCCCTGAAGAAAATGTTAGAAAGGGAAATATTCCTGTAAGCAGACATAAAGGGAGGATGTTTCATTAGAACAAAATCAGTTTCTATTAGGGGGTGTGAATTACTGTTGTTCACTTTAGTCCATTTGTCAGTATGTTCACTCATTTACTCTGTTGTTGAGGTATTTTATATTACTCTGGCCCTTTTATGCCATTTCTCCATGTAGAACACTATTTCATTTGTATCATAAAGGTAAAAATCAAAGGAAAGTATAGCAGGTATCTACATATCCATTAATGACAACCTTATCTTACTTTTCATCCTCCACTCAACTGAGAAAATCTCAAGACACAACTATAATGAAAGTGATATTTTCCAAAGTGATAACCAAACTCTTTTCTTCTGCGTATGCAAAACATTTAAAAACATAATAATACCATGGCTATAATTTCTATTTGTGGCCTAATCTAGTCTGAAAAGTCCCTTTTCTATCCTACTCTTTTATATATCTTGTATCTTCTTTCATTCTTTAACTCATGAACCCAACTATTATTTTAATATATAAGTTAAGGGCACATGTAAGTGTTGAATTTTTGTTCAATTCAATATTGAGACCACTTCTCCATTTGTTGTAGTTTTTACTTTCCCTTTATGCAGACTACACAGGAGTTTGATCTCTTTGCAGGTTCGCTTCGTATCTACAGCTCACTGCTACACTTCTGGAACATAGAATACCTCCTACCTACTGTCGTACCTTTGATAACTTTCCTATTTTATTCTTATGCAATATTTCAAGGAAAGTCATAGGCATTCCATACTAGCTGCATACCTGTTCTGAGTCTCAGTAACACTTCCCAGAGGCAATCTATATTGCAAAATTTGAATTAAATTAAATTTAATCTAATTTAAATTTTATAGTTAAGGGTCAGCCAGATAGCTCAGCAAATTATGGAAAGCAGTGTGGAGGATCCCTACAAAACTAGAATTGGAAGTTCCGTTCAATCCAGCTATCCCCCTACTGGGAATTTTCCCAGAAGAACTGAAAACTTCATACCATAGCGATATCTGTGCACCTATGTTTATAGCAGCCCAATTTGTAATAGCCAAATCTTGGAAACAACCAAAATGCCCATCATTTGAAGAATGGTTTAAAAAAATGTGGTATTTTTAT
>PVJA010030623.1:0-25637 GCA_004027025.1 Myocastor coypus
GTGCACCAGTGCACATACAGTGGCCAGAAGTCCTATGTGTGCAATGTACTAGGATGCTGGTGGAGATTCAGCCGCTCCGATGAGCTGAAACTCCAGGTGAGAAGGCACACTGGGGAGCTGCCCTACATCTGTGACATCTGTGAGAGGAGTTTTGCCCAGGCTGATTACTTCATACAGCATCTAAGTGTCTACAGATATGTTGCCTAGGACTGGAGCCTATCTGTCTACCAGGAAGTGCACATAGGCTTGAATTTAATTTCCCCAAGCCTTCTGTCTTGCTTTGTACTTACTACAAGACCAGCTCCCAATGAATACTATTCGTCAACTGTCTTATGTAATCATCATTTGCTAAGACAAAGAAAAAATTAGTGGCTTTGGATATATAAACTGGGCATTGAGTATTTTGTCTTGGCAACAAGAGAAAAGTAACCAAGAATTTGGTACTAGAGAAGTCAGGGGGCTTTCTGTGATTACCTGATTGTGTGACTCAAGAGTCTTGGGAATGACTTCTATGAAGAACTTGGAAAGGTTGGGAGATGTCACATGGAAGAGTAGAGCCAGGATACCTTAGGCTGTTCTGGATGGGACATTCTGGTCAGAGATCAGACAGTGATAGAAATCTTGTCAGTAAAGAACATGTGCAAGAAGTTCCTGGTAGGATGGACTGCTTTGTGTGCCAGACTGCATATGATGACAATGTTATAGCTTGCCAAAAAATTGGTCGGCATTTTGTTCCTGTCCAAGACTTTGCCTGAGAGTGAAAGGAAGGGTGGCAGACCAATTAATTAGCAAAACAAATCTCAAAACAATGCCATGGATACTGTTGGGGGTATTTGTGTGCATGTGTGTGTGTGTGTGTGTGTGTGTGTGTGTGTGTGTGTGTGTATGTTTGAGGCAAGATCTCTTGAGCTCATTATGTAGCCCAGGCTGGTCTATGTCTCCCAATGATCTTTGCGCCTCAGCTTCCAGAGTGCTGGGATTATAGGAATGTACAGCCATGCCCAGCTTTTGTTGGATGCTTTTAGCCAGATTTATGTTGAGCTAAGATCTCAGCAGAATGATATAAAATTTTATTAGTCTGGCCACAAAAAAAGGTCCCAGACAAGCTGTGGACTACAAAGACAGAGCTGAGATCTCAGTTACTGAGAAGTAATAGAATATAAAAGAAAAGCCTGAGAGTATCATAAGCTGAAGGAACCCTATGCCCTTTGTGGCCTCAAAATTCCCAAAGTGGCTTGGGAGGCTGAGGCAGGAGGATCGGATGTGAGTTCGAGACCAGGCTGGGCTACAAAAGTGAGCTCAAGGCCAGCCTGAACTGCTTAGCGAGACCCTGTCTCAAAAGACAAAAAAAAAAAAAAATCCCAAAGTGAAAGTCTTTGCTTTGAGGAGAAAGCCAGGGAGCATTGTGTTCCAGACTGCCCACAGCCACACTAGGTTCCCAAATGATGCCCACCTCAATACCAGTACCCAAATGGCAGCAGCCTGAGAATTTGTTCCTTAGAATTCAATTTAGGTGAGAAAAGTCACTGAGTTAATGAGTCATGAAATGCTGGATATATCACTAAAACCTAGAACAGGACTTGTGGAAGTGGTGTGGGAATTTTAATAGGTATTTCTGTTAAAGCTGTTTTCTCTGGTAGCTTATTTTCTGGAAGTGTTTAAATACTATGACTATGATGGTATGTGAAAAAATATCTCCTTGGCTGAAACTGAGCTTGGTGGGACACACTTGTGCTCCCAGCTAGGTAGGAGGCTGAAGCAAAAAAGAGTACAAGTCCAAGATAAAACAAAAAATGAAAAACAACAAAACAAAACAACCCCCCCAAAAAAACCCAATAAAGTTCTCTTTAAGTCTTGAGTATTGGATATTTTTGCCACAGTGATAAGGAAAGTGACTTAAGATAGTCATGTTGAAGCTGAAATGGGGAAACATATTATGCTACAGTAAGTAGTAAGAAATTTATTATTGAAGTTGTTATGATTAAACTGTTGACTCAGTTGTTGCCATAAATGAGCCTCTATGGGGGACTGACTTTAATATGATGGGGTAAAAACGATGGGGGCAGCACACATAAGAATTAATGTTATGAGCTGGGCGTGGTGGCTCACGCCTGTAATCCCAGCACTTGGGAGGCTGAGGTAGGAGGATCGTTGTGAGTTCGAGACCGGCCTGGGCTACAAAAGTGAGCTCAAAGCCAGCCTGAACTGCACAGTGAGACCCTGTCTCAAAAATCCAAAAAAAAAAAAAATAATTAATGTTATGAGCAGAATTGCTCTGGAAAGAAGTCTGTGTAGACACCACACAGCCATGTGGAAAACAGTAACAACGTCACCTAAAGAAGTGGGGATTTGATATTTTCTTCTTAGTAGAAATTATAGTGTATGTGGTATGCTAATGGTTAGAGGTGTTCAAGGAAACGGGGTAATCATGGGATTATGCTAGTGAAATTTCCAGGGGGTATTGGCTTTGTCATTTTATAAAGCATAAACTGCAAGTGAGAACCTTCCGACATTATTATTCTTTTGAAGAGAATAAACTACATGGTGGACTATAGTTGCCTGAAATTATCATCATAGTGAAAAAGCTAATGTGAGTAAGAAGAAAGGAGTAAAAGAAGTGACTGTTGATTTGAGAAAGATACAGGTTTAGGGCCAAGATGAGTTTAGGGTTGCAAGTTAATAGAGTGATAGTTATCTAAGGAGAGACATTTAAGACATCGTACAGAAACAAAATTGGAATGCAAGAAAGGAGCTGGCTGCAGATAAGGAAACACAAGCCCGCAGATCTGGGTAGACGTTAAAGGTAGAAGAACGGACAGTATCCTTCAGGGGATCTAGCTGTCTTTCTCTCTCCTTTCTTTCTTTCTTTCTTTCTTTCTTTCTTTCTTTCTTTCTTTCTTTCTTTCTTTCTTTCTTTCTTTCCTTCCCTCCTTTCTTTCTTTCTACATGATGCTATCTTTAACTGGTTGTTCAGATTACCAGATATAAATGAGTAAAATTAATTTAATAATACAACAGAAGTTATTACCAGATATAAATGAGTTAAAATTAATTTTTAAAAGTACAACAGAAGTTATAAGAAATTCAAAAGCAGAAAAAAACTCAGAGTAAAAAATAAGTGTTAACTGCTCCTTTCAAAAGACCAGCAGAAATTGACAATACAATTATCCAAACTATTCTGTTATTACCTTCCTTCATTTGTCCTTTTTCACAACCTGATTTTTCCTTCCCATTGAACAATTTCTTTCCCTTTCACAGTATCTGTTGTAACTTTTAGATTTCCATTATTTCTAATTTTCACACTAGCAAAATAATACGATTTTTGTGTAAGTGCAGGTGTTTACCATAATCCCCTATTCACTTTTAGAAGTAGAAGAGACTGAGACAATTCAATTTAGTTTAACTCCTGCCTGAAGGATTTACACAGAAGCAGCATTGTCTAAATTACCTTATTCCTCACACCTTCCCCTGCCCTGTCCAAACTTCACAAACATATAGGAGATAAGGAGAGACAGGACCCATTTAGGTCAATAAGAGACAGGCTGTTTGCCCATGCCTAGTCATAAATCCCTCTGCCCGAGAGTCTGCACCTATAGGGCATAAAGACATCATATTCCTGCTATGACCCTGCATCTATAGGATATAGGTTGGCACCACATTCCTGCCTGGTTGCCATAGAAACAAAGAAACTATAAAAGGTGGTAGGGAACAAAGAGCTGGGCCTTTTATGTCTTCCCAGATGGAAGTGGGGATAGGTCACTGGTTAATTAATAAAAGTTCTTTAATTCCTTTTAATTTGGTCTCCCATGGGTGATATATCCAATCCTGGCCATTACAGTTTACACATGTGGATCTGATGTATGCCACTTAGCAATATAATCTCTAGCTGCATCCATTTCTCTACAAAAACCTCAAAGGTATCTTTTTTGTAGCTGAATAATACAAAGGGCAAAGAAATACATGAAAAAAGTTCTACATTATTGCTCATTGAAGAGATACAAATTAAAACAATCCTGAGGTACCATCTTATGCTAGCAAGAGTGACCATCATCAAGAAGTCAACCAAAAGCGAATGCTGGAGAGGCTGCAGGGAAAAAAAATCCTCCACTCTCGCTGAGAATTCAGGCTGGTGCAACCACTGTGGAAATCAGTATGGGCAGTTCTCAAAAATCTAGGAGTGGAGGTCTCATTCAAGCCAGCTATTCCCCTCCTACATATTTTTCCGAAAGAAATGAAAGCATCATACCACAGTGACATGTGTGCACCCACGTTTATAGCAGCACAATTTGTCATAGCTAAATCTTGGAAATAATCCAAGTGCCCGTCAACTGAGGAAGGGATTTGGCTTTCTTTGCTCTCTTTCCATGTTTACCAAAGAACCTTCTGACATTACTGGGATTTCCCCACTGCGCAGAGAATTCTTAACAGCCAGCCTAAATATATTCCTTTCTCCTTAATGGCTTTTTTTCACTATATTCATGATAAATTATTAAGTTAGAAAAGTGGAAGAAGAAATCAAGAAGGTGAAGTAGAAATGGCTATAAAAGAAAGAAGGGAAGACATTTAAAAATGGTTTAGACTCTAAAGTGGGCTTAAAGATTAAAGCTACAAAAGACAAGCTGTCAAACTATTTTCAAACACGACCATGTGAAAGTTTTCTAAGAAATGTGCTTTGAGGGATATTGAAGTTCATATTTTAATTCTTGAGTTCTAGCAGGTATATATGTTTGTAATATTAGTCTACTGTTTGGCTTCTCTATGAAATAAAACTGAAAGATACACAGGCTTTTTAAAATAACAAATACATACTCTAGTTTCTCTTCAGATCGTATAAAACTTTCACCCATTTTTTTAATAACAAATTCATAAAAAAGGGGGCCCGGCAGGATGGCTCAGTGGTCTAAAGTGCCTGCTTAGGAAAGCTTGGACAGTTGCAGAGACCATGGTTCGATCCCCGGCACCACATGCTGCGCCAGCCCTGCCCTCAGGGCAGGCTGAACTGGCCATAAAAATAAATAAACAAACAAAAAGTTCTGAAACAAGAAAAAAATAAAATAAAATAAAATAATTCTTTAAAAAACCTTTAAAACAAATTCATAAAAAAATAATTGGGATGCAGCAAGAAACACCCCCCAACAGAGACATGCACACACATTGACACATAAGACATGACATCCCAAGTAATATGCTGCAAATTATAAAACATGAAATAGTTAACACAAATGTTAAAATGTCTTAGTTGTTCCACTTGCTTTATAGTCTCTCTGCCAGTTTGTTCATAGTACCTGTCTAGTGATGCTGCCCCTGGTGTTGCATCAGAAGCAGTGGCAACCATGTTATTAGAAAGGTTAGGGTGTAGTGTTACCTGAGGCATGTTCCTTTGTACCCAGATCTCTATCTTACTGTCAGTCAAGGATAAAGGAACAGAATTATTTGTGTGTGTGTGTTGTGTGTGTGTCTATGTGTATAAGTATGTTTAAAGGAATTTTAAGGAATTGTGTCACAGAACTAAGTACTCTTGGCAAGTTTGAAATTTGTAAGTCAAGCTGACTTCCTGAGTAAACACTTCCTGAGTTCCTGCGCTGAATGTGGTGCTGGCCTTTCAGGCTAGAGGGTGCATGGGACATGTTCTTAGTCGCTTCATTAATGCTATGTTTAGCAAGACAGACACATCTTACATAAGATATACTGGTTAATTTATGAAGTTACTGGGAAGCATAAGAAGGGCTAAGTAGGGATTATTCCAGTGTGGCAAACATTTGAAGGCAATAGAATAGCCTTTATCCCTGACTTCAGTTTCTACAACCATAAATGGTAGCATAATTTGTTTTAGCCTTTTTTTCCCCACACAAAATATCTAGAGGTTTTCACATATTAGAACATGCAGTGTTCTTATCCTCCCAGAATACTAGGATTACAGCCATGCATCACCATGCCTGGCCTCCTTTCTGTTTTTATTTAATATTTGTGTATTATGTTATCATATGCATTAATAGAGTTTAGCTGGCCCTTTACTATTGAGCCATATTTAAGTTTTCTCCAGTACCCTCCTATATTATACTTACATTGTTTCTCACATTTTTCCTTACACTTTGTGAACACATCTGTGTAATACCTGGAATTGAAATGAGTGGGTCAAGGTGAATGTCATGAAACTTTGATAGATATTTCCAAATGACCCTTAGTAGGTGGCTACACCAAATGGCACTGACCGCAGGAACATCTGTTCCCTACACATTCATCAATGCTGTGTATTGCTTTTGGTTATTGATATGCAAGTGCTATTTATATAATAAGAAAATTTATCTTTTTCCTAAAGTATGACTTAGAAATATTTTCAGTGTTTATTTTTATTTTGCTGAGGGTGTTTGTTTGTTTGTTTGTTTGGCAGTACTGCAGTTCACACTCACGACCTTGCACTTACCAGGCAGGCACTTGTGCCACGGAGCTATCTCTCCAGCCCCCTGCTGAGTTTTAAGTAATTCTTATGTGCCTTAATTTTATAATCTTTTATTGTTTTATTTTTCTCAGCTTTATTGAGATATGATCGACAAAAGTTAAATGTAACCTATAGAACATGATTTTTTACATAGATACATCTTGTGAAATTGTAACCACAATCAAGATAACACATCATGTCATATAGTTACCTTGTGTGTGTTTATGCATGTGTACTAAGAACACTGAGATTACTCTCTTAACAAGGTTCCAGTCAACAAAACATTTTACTAGTTACATTCACCATGATATACATGAGATCTCCAAAACATACTTATCTTCTAAGTCAGATTTTTACTCTTTGATGACAATTTCCCCATTTCACATACACTTTTGCTTTTGGTAATCACCTTTCTTTTGCTACAATTTAAATTATGGTTTTTATTAGTGTAAGTTTCTGATACATAATAAATTGCATTCATCTTGGGGAGTTTGTCCACACATATATCACTTCTTAATCTTTTTTTTTTTTTTGTTCTACTTCTCCCTCGACTCTTCCTCCTCTACCTCTTTTCTCAAAACTAACTTCTTTTATATTCTAGAATGGTTCTTCATAGTAGTGAGATCATGCAGTATTTGCTTTTATGTGCTGGCTACTTTCACTTAGGTTAATATCCTCTAAATAATTGTTGGCATTGCAGAATTTTCCTTTTTCAAAATCTTAATGGTACCCATTGTGTGCATATAGCACAATTCTTCATTACATCTCCACTCCTTAGCTTTGGTCATCAGTATGCAATGGATGTGGAAGTATAGGTATCATGTTAAGGTACTGATTTCATTCCCTTTGAATATACACCTAGGAGTGCGCATGGTGGGCCACATGTTAGTGTTATTTTTAACTTGTTGAGGAGCCTCCATACTGTTTTTGAAAATTGTCATGCATGTTTCCATTCCCACCAACAGTGGACAAGTGTTTGCTCTGCATCCTCCTCAATATTTTTCATGTTTTGACTTAATGATATATGTTCTAATAAGAGTGAGGAGCTCTCATTGTGGCTTTTTTACTGTATTTTTGTTATTGATTTTAGAGATCAATGAGTTTCATATTAGAAGAGTTGTATACACATATACCATAATTTTAATTTGTATGTCCTTGTTGATCAGTTGAATGAGAATTCAACTTTATTTTTTAAGAGTATGCAGACTGATTTCCAAAGTGGTTGTACCAGTCTACAATCCCATAAACAGTGGAGACAGGTTACTTTTCTCCCTCAGCCTCTCCAGCATTTGTTATTAGTTGATTTTCTTTATGACAGCCATTCTTTCTGGGATGAAATGGAATCTCAATGTTGTTTTAATTTGCATGTCTTGAATGGCCAGTGATGTGGAACATTTTTTCATGTATTCATTTTACAGCTGTATTTCTTCCTCTGAGAAGTGTGTATTCATTTCAGATACCCATTTTTTGATTAAGGCTTTGAATTTTTAGGGTCTGATATTTTTAAGTTGTTTGTATATTCTAGATAGGAGTCCTTCGTCTTTTAGCTCTGTTGGTGATTACTTCTGATGTGTACAAACTTATTAGCAAGATTATTCCCAGTAAAATTTCCTGTGAAGTTTTTTTTTTTTTTTTTTTCATGAACTGTTTGCCTACCCTTTTGTCTTCAAGATTTCCACCGACTTTCTCTTCCAGTAGATTTAGTGTTGCTCTTTTAAGGTTTGGATGTTGAATCCAATTTGACTTCAGTTTAGTGCATACTAATAGACTTGGACCTAATTTTAGTTTTCAGCATGTCCACAGCTAGTTTTGTAAGCACCATTTGTTAAGGAGGCTATCTTGCTTTCAGTGAACACAGTTGGCCCCTTTGTCAAAGATAAGGTGGCTGAGCATGTTTGTAGTTGTATCTGCATCTTCACTGATCCTCAGGTCTTTTTTCTTTTGCCAGTACCATGCAAATACAAACACAAAATCTATGGGACCAGTACAATACTTGCCTCTAGGAATGATTTTGGGAGTATTGCTTCATTTTCAATTTTATTGAAAATTTTGAGGAGTATTGGGATGAAATCCTCTTTAAATTTCTTGTAGAATTCATCTGTGAATATACTGGGCATGTGCCACCATGCCTGTACGTCATCGCCCACTCAGCACACCTGAGCCTGGGACTGGAAGGCATGCAGTGCCAAGCATCACACCCTGGCCCCAGCACTTACCTAAGCAAGCGCTTAGCTCACTGAGCTATACTACTGGTCCATTTGTTCTGTTTTCTTAATGTGTGTATTCACCACTATGAATTTTCCTCTAAGCACTGCTTTCATTACATCCCACAGATTTTGGTAGGTTGTGTTTGAATTTTCATTTTTATTGTTTATTTTTTCTTTAATTTCCTGTGTAACCCATTGGTTGCTGAGGAGAGTGTTAATTTCCATGCATTTATGGAATTTTTGCAGTTTCTTTTGTTGTTCATTTCTAAATTCATTGCACTGTGGCCAGATAATATGCAAGGAATAATTTCTGTTTTCTTGAATTTGCTTAAGCATGATCTATGGACTGGAACATGGTCTATTTTAGCGAGTTTCTCATATGCAGCTTAAAAGAATAAGTTTTCTGATGTTGTTGAGGGGAACACTCTCTAAATGTCTGCTAAGTCCATTTTTCAAGGGTTTGGTTAAGTTCTGCTAAATTTTTGCTGATTTTTAGCATACTTCACATATTGTTATGAGATAATGGAGTGTTAAGGTCCCATGTTAAGATTGTGCTACTGGTTATTAGATTTTTCACAACCTTCAAAATTTGTTTTATATAGTTGGGATCTCCCATATTTGGTAAATACATATTTATGACTGCTATCTATTCCTCTTGAAGTTTTCACTTAACAAATATATAGTGACCTTCTTTATTTTGTTTGATGATTCTTGGTTTGAAGTTCAGATTGTCTGTGAACAGGATAGCTACTGCTGATTTTTATGACTTCCTGGAGCATGTAGTATTGTTTTTTATCCTTTCACTCTCAGCCTAGGAATTTCTTTTTTGGTTAAATGTGTATCTTGTGCACAACATACCATTGTTTTTTTTTTTTTTTTCTTTATCCATTCTGTCAATGTATTTCTTTTAATTTGTGAATTGTGTCCATTTACCTTGATGATTATAACTGATACATTTTGCTTATATTTCTCTTGTTATCTTCCTGCTGTTTGTTCCCTATTTTCCTGTGTTTGTTTGCCCTGTTTTGTGAGTTCTTGCTCTTGTCATTTTTGGAGATTTGGTCATTTTGATCTCTTTCTAGAATGTCTTTTATTACTCTTTGTAGAGTTTTTTGTTCGCTTGTTTGTTTGTTTTTGTCTTTTTGTCTTTTTGAGACAGAGTCTCACTATGCAGTTCAGGCTGGACTTGAACTCACTTTTGTATGCCAGGGTTGTCTTGAACTCATACTGATCCTCCTGCTTCAGCCTGCCAAGTGCTAGGATTATAGGCATGCACCACCATGCCCTGTTGTAGGGTTGGTTTTGTCATCCTGAAATTCTTTACTCTTTGTCATGGAAGTATCTTACTTCTCCATTAAACTTGAGAGTTTTTCAGGGTATATTGGTCTGGGTTGGAATTCGTTTGTTATTGAACTTGAAATATTTTGCTCTATGTTTTTCTTGACTTGATGGCTTGTGAAGAGAAATCTGCTCTTTTTCTGACAGGTTTTCTTTTAAACGTGATCATCCGTTTTTCTGTAGTAGATTTTGGTATGTTGTTCTTGTACTAAATTACTGGGATGTTAATATATTATATGTCTTGGTGTAGATTTAATTGGGTCGTTATTTGGCGCTCTATATGCTTCAGTTCACTGACTATCAGATTATTTCCCCATATTTGGGACATTTTCCCCTATTACTTCTGCCCATATTCTTTTTGTGTTATTTGTGCTGGCTTCTTCATCCTCATTGGTGCCTATTAGCCTTACATTGTCATCTTTGCATCATCTTGCAGCTGTTGTATTATTATTTCCTGTATCCTTCTTTTTTAAGAGATCTTTTTTATTGCCTATTTGTTATTTGCAACAGTGTCTTCAAGGTCTGAAAGTCTATCTTCACTTTCATTCCAACTGTTTTGCCAAGTTATGGTGGAGTTAATATCCTGTATATCTCTTTAAATCCACTTCATGAATTCACTTTCTTCCCTATATTGATCATTCAAGGTTTCCATCATTTTTATTCTCCTCTATTTTTTATTGTAATTTCATTAAAAACACTTAGTAATTCTTTCATTATAGTTATCTTTTTTACTTCAGAGATTATTTCTGATCTGGTTTCCTCTATACCATTCTGTGTTTGTTTCTTTACTTAAGTTGCAGTTATTTCAGAGATTTTAGGTGTGTCACTTTCATTTTCTTCCATGCTGATGTCTCCTGGATTTGTTTTGGGTACGCTGAGGGCCTGTGATTTTGCTCCTTCATTTTGCCATTTTCTATTTTGGAAAACTCTTTATTTTGAATTTTGTGAGACTTTTTCTGTGAAACTTTGATAGTAGGTAGCTTTATCACTTTGCTTAGAACCTTTCTATAAAAATCCTGCTCTTTAGATATCTCTTCTGTGTGAGAGGTTCTTGTTTATCCTGTGTCCCAAGTTTGTGTCTTCTCTGTTGATTGAGAATGGGATATTGGTTTCCATTTAGCACTGTCCTATGTCCTTCAGTATGGGGCTTTTGTGAGGTTATTACCCAAGTGCCTTCCAATATTGTTACTCAATGAAGAATATGTGGTTAGGCACACATAGTATCCTAGTTGTAATACAGTCTGTAATACTAATAATAGCAAGTGAACTTTAGAAATTGACAAACTTTGTTATCTATTGGTTTTGTACTTTAGACCATAGAAGCAAACACTATATCTACATAATAAAGCTCATCCTAAATTGGGAATTTGTATGTAAACTGGTTCCCCTGAATTCTGTCCAGGCACCTCCCCCTCATGTACCTGGAGACTTCCAGACAGACGGCTTCACCTGTTATCCCCTGCCACCTCTTTTTCTAGAGGATCCTCCCAGTATGTCTGGGTCTCAAACTGGACCCAACTGGAACTAGCAGAATGACTCAGCTTACCCTGTCCAGCTGCAGGGCTCAACCCCTCCTCCTGGGTCCAGGTCGCTGAATTCAGCCTGCTGGTTCTAGTGGCTACTTCTACTCCTCACTGCTGCCCTGGACCCACAGGCTTGGTTCTTTATACTGCTCCATGCCACCACACTGGTACCATTGGCGGTTATGCTTGCCTCACTGATAAAAGTCTTCAGAGGTGTACCTATGACATTTGTTAAGGAGCACAATGAATACTAAATTGGTGGTGATGTCTATTAAAGAATATTGAGTCATTTGAAAAACATTTGCTTTTCTAACATTCTTTTCCCTTTTTACCCTTTTTACTTCCCTGAGTTTCCTTCCTTCTTTCCTTTTCCTTATCTTCTTTCCTTCTATCCTTCTGTCTTTGCTTTTCCCTATTGTATGCATTTTCTGCTTTCCATAGAATTCTCAAAAATATGAAAAGGAAAATAAAACTCGATACTGAATAGATAGACTTAATCATATACTTAGTCTTACTGGTGGTTCTACTTTCTGTTGTTTGTGTTTAGGTTATTTCAAAAACCCTTGAGCCTTTTTATCATGGGGAATGTCTTTCAATAAACTGCTAGAATTTTTTTAAAAAAGAAATCATTATGTATCTTTTATGTATTATAGTGTGGTAGACATATATATATATATATATATATATATATATATATATATATATAAAATCTACCTTGGTGTTAATAATGTATTGAGATCCTCAAATTTTGAGATTTAGAATTGTTGAACTTAAGAGATTAAAATGCTGTTACCTTCCAAAATTCAATGCAGTGTTATATGCTTTTTGTGCTAGCAACCAGGAAGGCTGAGGTTAGAAGATCACATGAGCCTGGGAATTTGAGGCCAGCCTGAGCAACACAGTGAAGCTTTTGCTCAGTAAACATAGCAACAACAAAATTGCCTTCTAAGGATGAGAGGAAAGGGGTGCTACGGAAGAGTAATGTTCTGGCAAGAAAGGAAATAAGATCTGGGTAAAGGAAGCTGAAGTACACACACTTCCACTCAGGGATTGGCACTGACAGGAAAGCTGGTGTGTAGGAGTTTAGAGCTGGGTTATTATTATTCAAAGGACTATAAGCCTGGCCTTTAATTTTAAAGGAGTGTGCAGGTGTAGCATGACAGGTGGCAAACCAATACAATTCACTCTATCTGAAAAAGAAGCTTAATTACTAACTCCATTGTAGGCAGGACATTCTGTGTTTTGGGTTGAAAATATGCCTTTTTTTGGACTGGCTTTCCTAAAGTTTTCTTCTGCCTCTTTTCAAAGACAAGACAAGAGTTCTTTATACCAGCTACCAAAAATCATTGTCTGTATTTGACATGGATCTCTAACCGTATTATGCTCTGAAAGTGTTCTTTGGCTATTTTCTATGCATATGTGACTCTCCCCCAAAACAGTTTGTACTTTGTATTTTTGGAAACCTATACAGTGCACATTTTATTTTTCAGAACTGAATAGCTGTGCCTGGCTGAGTTCACTTTTCTAGGCAGCCTGGGTTTCTAGGTCATCTTCATCTAAATGGCAAGAGTTTTCTGGATTTAGAGATTTGGTGCTTCTTTTTTTCACATTCCCAGCATAGAGCCTCTGAAGGAAGACCTGATTTTAAAATCTTAGATTTTGATTCGTACATTATACAGGATATAATGATTATATTTTATTGTGGGAGTTGATACATGTACATAGCACATCTTTTAATTCTTTTTATTTCCCTTTCCTTCTCTTCCAACTCCCTTTTCTCTAGCTCTTTAGAAAAGGAAAACAATAACCTAATTTTAGAGTAAGAAAGTCTCTAATGGGGTGTGCTGATCTGGTGACCAAATCCAGGCACGGTGGTACGTGCCTGTAATCCCGGGGTTGGGGAGGCTGAAAAGAGAATCACTATGAGTGTGAGCCCTGCTTAGTGAGACCCTGTACCAAATACATTAAAAAAAAAAAAACAGTCTCTGACAACAAAAACATCTAAGAAATTGCCACTGGGGGGCGGTGCAAGTTCAGAATTTACTGCTTTGCTAATCCATGAGAGAGTTGAGCACTTGAGCTGGTTTAGGGTTTAGTTATTCAAAGCTGGGATTTGGATGTGCAAACCAACAAGCTCACAGAAATTGCTGAATGGGCAACACAGTATGGAGCAAAATCTGTCAGAGAAGGAATTAGCACCTTGGCGGGCTGCCTTTTCCAGAAAGAGCTTCTTATCCTTGTGCATCTTAAGAATGTACTTTAATTCCCTTCAATCTGAATCAAGAAGCCAAGCTAAACTGCAAGGAAAGGTTACATTTATTTGCCTTTACCTGCAACACATGGAAGTGCACAGTTTTAATGGCATTTTCTCAGCTACTTGGATAGGAGTTTTGTCGGATGTGGGTGGGCCACAAAGTACCTTTCTTGAGGGGGAAGGAGAGAAATCACAGAGTTTATTAGTTTTACTTTTTTATTTTTATTTTAATAAGAAATAACAATGTGACAGTTTCAAAACAGATTAGTAGTACATTTCCAGTATTTGATACCATGCATATTACTGTCCTATTAGTTACATAGAGCACAAGGTATAGATGTTATAATTTTTCTACTCATTATTGGTACAAAATTTTTTTTCTCATTGAACTAAGAGAAAGTAGTTTTATACATAATCTAATGTTCAATAATTGCAGTGGATTATTGGTGAAACTGGCAATGTTGGAATTTGTTCATTTAAGCCTTTTACAGCTCAGCATTCTAATTTAGCTTTAGGTTTTATGCCTTGTGGTTAAACTTTTCTGCTGGGTGGTTAAGGGCAAGTTTAATCAGGACCTGTATAGCAAAACATGTAACTTTTGTGTCTCCCAAGGTCAGTCAAATCTCAGGATTTACTTTGGAACCAAATACAGCGCTTTGTAGAACTGTTGTCCAAGTCAGCCATCTGGATGAGCCATGGCCATTGCTTTACCAGTTCGCTCTTAGTGAAAGCATGAGAGAATGTTTTACCTCTAGGTGACTCTCCTTTGACACAATATATATCTTCAATCCCTTTCCTCTGTAGCCCCATAATCTACTTGAGCACAAAATTTGGGAAACCACTGAGTTATAGGATGTTACAGCACAGAGAACCTGTGTCGTAGAGGTTTGTTTAAGAAATTCTGAGTGATAATTAACACTTGAGAGTTACACTAATTAGCACTTGGTTGGATTCTAGTGAGAAGGGTCAGGAAGATATCCCGTGGAGAACAGAAAACCGTCCTCAGCACAAGGATATGGAATTCTTCCATTCTAAGAAGGACTAATGTATGAGAAAATGTATAGTTCATAATATTCAGTCCAAAATGTCCCTTTGTGCCTAAGAAAAGCAGAAGTGAAATCATCCAAGAAATCATATCACTTGTCATGCCCCAAAGACTGTCCTTTTCTAAAGAATTACAACCTGGGATAGGGATCAACTGAGAGTTCTGTGGCAGCAGCTAGAATGAGGACTTGGATCCTGGTGCTCAGTGGGCTGTGTCTTCTTGAAGTTGCTGATACATATTTCTGATGGATATTCAGATAACCTAGAAATATATATTTTTAGTAAGAACGTCTTGTATTTTAAATGAGAAGTGCAGCTTGAGTAAGTTTAAATAGCAAAAGGCATTTTAGATTCACTCCCCGAGAAAGTCCAGAGGTGGGTAAAGCCATAGGAAGTGCAGGATCCAAGAGGTCTGTCTCCACCTTTCAGTTCAAAGCAGCACTGTGTGAGGGCTTTTCACCTAGCTTCTTTAGCTGCTGGGGAAATTGCTCTGATTGAGTCACAATTACTGTGTCTATGGGAGGTGGGCCAAACTGATTGGCCAGACTTGGAGTATTGTGAATAGATAGCTTACCTAAAACAATATGGAATAGAAGAGGAACTTTTGCAGAGGAACTGATGCTGGACAAACTACACCAGGATGAATATGTAGGTAAATAATTTGTCAGTATAGATACAAAGAGCAACCAGATGAACAATCCTAAGTGATCCATGAGTTAATAATAAAAGTAATCCCAGCTGCACTTTATTTTCTTACATTCTACCATTCTCCTAATCAAAAGTTTCAGGATTATTATGTAAATAACTTGAAAGATGTCTCAGCTAATTTGACAAGGTTCGTGGAAGTATTTTCTATTGACAAATGCCTGTAAACACGAACTTAACATAATGACATTGCCCTTCTATTCCTATAGTAAGGACAGCTCGGTCAGTATAATACCAAACATGGAGAATGGAATATTCTGTTCAATAATGAGAAGCATCAAAAATTACTTTTAGGATTATGAGTCTCAAAATTATCCCTGGAAGTCGCTTAAGGGCTCCATAATTATTTACATGTCCCACTTAATGTGAATGATCTATTTTCTATGTAAATCCTACTCATAAAATCCATGGCCTGACATAAAAGATAAAACAAACGAACATAAGATGTGAAGAAATCAAGGATCCCAAGATAACTGTAGTCAATATTGGTATGTTGTGACATGAAGAGATTTTCTACACAGAGTAGAAATAGTCTTTGACCTTTGAGCTAATGGAATTATAGGAAGCCACTGTGTGAACCAGATGACTTCCTCAGGCCTCAGAGCTGACAGCTATAGCCATACATAATTTTGAGTCCCAGGAGAAAAGCCCTATGCCTGGTGGTGAGAGGACCAGGAAATGACAACCTATCCAGTTATGGAGTGGCTTCTGTAGGCTCTCCCTGCCATTCATATGAATATATTTGTCACTTTGCCTCTCAGAGCCTCCCCTGGCCTAAAAGTGAAGTGATAAGAATACGGCCTATATGGTATTATTTTGAGGAGAAAATAAATCATCATAAATTAGTCTAAGCCGGGAATTGGCATACCTTACTCTATGAAGATCTAGGCAGTAAATATTTCAGCCTCTGTGGGCCATATCTCTGTAAGATACTCACTTCTGCCATAGTAGCAGGAAAACACTCATGAATAATTTGTAAGTAAATGGATGTCACTGTACTTCAACAAGAGTTTATTTATAAAATGAGAGCAGCTCTGAAATTGGGCCCAAAGGCCATAGTTTGATCATCTCTGGCCTAGTGCTTAGTTTCTCCATGTTCATCAAGTGTTAACTTCTCTTTCCTTATCCTATTAACCTTCCTGCCTCTTGTCAGAGAACATTCCTATAAAGAGCTGAATTATGTGCCTCCCACCTGAACTCATATGTGGAAAATCTAACTCTTAATGTGACTGTATTTGGAGATAGGATTCTTAAGGAGATAATTAAATTTAAATGAAACTTAATAGTAGGAGCCAAATTAGATATAACTGGTATAATTACAAGAGAATGAGACACCAGAATACATGCTCCCTCTCCCTTTTTGTCCCCTCCATACACAGAGAAAAGGTCACACAGTGCGCAGAGTGCAGAGATCTTCCTAGATGTTACCTTCTCTTAACCTTGTACGTCTAGCCACCAAATCTGCTTTTAAAACAGGCTGTGATACTTTTTATGCAACTCGTTATGGTTTCAATATGTGGTGTCCTCCAAAAAATTCATGTGTTCCAAAGGTGATTGGATGAGAGGAACACTGTACTCATGAGTGGATTCATCCTGAAATGAGTTGAGCAGCTAAGTGTGCTATTAGGAGGTGGAGCTTAGTTGGAAGAAGTGGGTCACTGTGGGTGTGACTGGGAAAGATGTATCACTCTCTTGTTCCTCCTTTCTGTCTCAGCTTCCTGGCTGTCAGGATATGAACATTTTTCCTCCTTTAATGCCTTTCCACCATACAGAACCTGCATTGGTGCCAACACGCCAGTAATTGTACCCATGAGTCTGTACGAACTTCTCCTCTTATAAGCTATTGATGTTGGGCATTTTGTACCAGCAATGAAAAAGTGACTTAGCGAGATTTTGTTATTTTAAATAGAGTCATTGTTAGGATTATACCTGACCATGTGGTTTGAAAGCCTTTGGAGCTGAATTGTGGGAGGGATCTGGAAGAGTTTGGAGATGCTGGCTGAAGAAGTCCTAGAATGCTATAAGATGAGCTTGATGGGTGATTCTACTAAGAGCTAAGAAGACAAGGCTGATAATAGAAACAGAGATAGTAAAGGTCAGGCTCAGGACGGTTTTCTTGCAAGCAGGGACTCCACTGGAAGTTGGACTTAACCATGTGTGTTATGCTCTGGCAGAAAATCTATCTACATTTTGCTTATGTTATGAGACTTCAGAGGAGACTCAGATTAAGGATGGAAGAAAAATTAATCTGGCAGTGGAAATTTCAAAGCAGCCCAGCTTTCTGGCTGTGGCATAGGTACTGCTGATGGCTTTTAGTTAGATCTACAGTGAGAAATGGTAGCAAATGGCAGCATATAATAATTTGAAATGTTCTCTATGTCCATGGAAAAAAAGTGCTTATTACGAAGTTCGGACAAAGGACAGCCTAATTACTAAAGATATAAAATGTTTCCAAATTTTCCAGAGAAAACAGCTACTACAAAATTGAGCCCATGGAAAGGTTGGTTGTTAAAAAAATTAGAATTAATCTCACTAATTTGCATAAGGACAATAGGAAGTGTGCCTTGAGAGTATCTGAGAAATTAGCAAGACCCTACCCTTCAGACAATAAGGGCAAAGAGGTAATGGT
Source organism: Myocastor coypus (assembly GCA_004027025.1). Taxonomy (NCBI): domain Eukaryota; kingdom Metazoa; phylum Chordata; class Mammalia; order Rodentia; family Myocastoridae; genus Myocastor; species Myocastor coypus. Next base: position 18,140 of record PVJA010030623.1, read on the forward strand.
AAACTCCCTTGAAAGCCTTGCTTTGAGAATATAACCCCAGAGCATTGTGCCTTAGAAGGGACACCTAGAGCATCTGTTCTCTGTGCTCTGTGCTCATTTCATGGTGCTCAGCTATACAGGCACATAAAGGCCTCTGCAGTATGATTAAAGGGGCCTTGCCTACTGCTTGTACTGACAACAGATATTTTCTTTGAAGCAGATCTTGACTTTGTCCATATGCTGTTGATTTTCAATGCATTCAAAATTCAAGAGTTGACCGGTCAAGGGTGCTTCCAATTTTATGTCTTCCAAATTTTAGAAGGTCTGCTGTATACGAAGCAGCACGTGAAAGCAGTGCATAAACCTGTGAAAGTGAAACCAAGCATTCAGTGGAGACCCCAGGAAGTTGGAGGAGCCAATAATGTGGAACATCTGCTGAGTAAAGCCATAAGAAGTGAGAAAACCCAAGGGAGAAGCCATTAGAGTTCCAACCAACAATCTTGTAGAGCACTGGCTGCCCAAGCTGTTTAGAGGTCACATTTCACAACTTGCCCTTGGTTCTGGATAGAAAGCTACAGGCTTTAGTGTTTCTCCTGCTTGATTTTAGTGTTGATTTTGTCCTGCTACAAAAGCTTGGCTGCATGGTCAGATGCTTGAGAATTCAAAAGTCTTAAAAAATTAAACTAGAGATTTATATTAAGTGTATATTTTCTTTTTTAAAACTATATGCATATTCATAGGTAGACTTTGGAGTATAATATATTTTTCACTTGTGGACTAAGCTGCATTTAATAACATAATAAGAATTGAATGAATTCATCATTGATATTAATTTCTATATCCACATCATTTTATTTAATTTTCATAATCTCATGACACAAATACTATTGAAGTATAATTGTAAAAAAGCAACAACACAAATATCAAATACAGAAAGAAGACATACTAAAAATGTATTCAATGTATTAATAATAGCAACCAAAACCTAATTATAAGGGCATTTTGAGCAATTTGGACAAAAATATTTTAAAATAAGAATTTGAGGGCAAAGTTCAAGACTATTTAATATTATTTAGAGTAGTAAATCACAGCATTTGGGATCGTCTTTCTTACTGGATAGCAATCTGTGAATAAATGATGTTCCAGTGCATCTCAGTTAGTGAAATTTATCACAGCTAAATCTTGGAAACAACCCAAGGACCCACCAACTGAGGAATGGATAATAAAAGATGTGATAGTTTTACACAACATAGTATTACTTAGCTATAAAAATGATTGACACTTATATAGGAAATGAATGTATCTAGAGACCATGAATGAAATGAATTAGACCCACATGTACAAACATCGTATTGTCTCACTAGTATAAGAACCGAAATAATTAAATAAAATATGAAAAGTATAATAGATACTATGAAAGGGAAGTAATCTGTTCAAAGGAAAGGAACAACTGAGATGAGGAAAAGCACAAAAGAAAGAGAAAAAGGAAAATATATATTTATGTATGTACATAAGATGGCTAAGATAATTGTACTGCTGATTTCTGCTGGTCTATTGAATGGAACCATTAATGCTTAAGGGCGTTTTTCTTTTATATTTTTAATTTTTAATTTTTTGCATTTTAACAAAGGATCTACAGGGTGTTCAGGGTCTCACGACTAGATCAGATTTATAGTGATCCATGTGTTTATAGTCTCTCAAGAGCTAGGATTACAGGGGCATGCCTCCATGTCCAGTCTGAATTGCTGTCTCAGCGCACCCTGGGGGCAGGGCTGGTTCTCACCCTTTGAAGCCTTAGAATCGCAAGGGTGAGGGACTTTGGTTTGAGGAGAAATACACAGAGGCCCATGTTTCAGAATGGAGGTGTCAGTTAGAATCAGGGTCAGAGTGCTCAGCAATCCAGGCATTACCTCTATATCCAAGAGTGTTATGGTTTATGTCTAGTTGTCCTCCCAAAGCCTCATACAATCATAGGGCATGGCTTCTATAGATTGAGACTTGATTCGTGATCCCTGGGATTGTGTGTTAGTACTGATGGGATTATTTGTCTAAGTAAGGCTGAGACTATCTGTGTGGTCTAGGGCGGATATCCTAAGGCAGAGATCCTGAATACAATATAAAGAGAGACAGAGAGACAGACTCAAGCTATTGCTGTTGCTCTCTGCTGCCCTGCTTGGTTGGCTGCCTCTGTCACCATTTTGTTGCTGTTCCACTGCCATGAATTGGATGCTGTCTGCCCTGTTCCACTCAGCCTTTGGCCAGCTGTATATGGACTGAATCCTCCAGTAACTGTGAGCTAAATAAACCTTTCCTTCCTTCATTTTGAGTGTCGGGTATTTGTCTCGGCAACAATTAAAAAGTAACTAATACAGAACTTGGTACCAGAGAAGTGGGGTCGTTGGTGTGACTAACCTGACTATGTGGATTATAAGCTTTTGGAAATGGCTTACAGGAAGAGATAGGAAAGGTTCAGAGATTTTGGCTAAAAACAAAGCACTAGAATGGCTTCAGCTGTTCAGCTAGGGTTATTCTGGTCAGAGCTTAGACCAGAAGACTGAGAGAAGGCCTGCCTGTAAAAACCAGGCTGAGAAGGTTTCTGCTGGAAAAAAGGATAGCATTGGTCATTGGACTCCAGATGATTTGTGCTATGGATTGGCTGAAAGTCTGTTGGAATTTTGCTCATGCCCAGAGACTTTGCCTAAGACTGAGATTAAGCACGGCGGACTGATTAATCTTTCAAGAGATATTTCAAAGCAGCAAACCATTGGGGCAGTGGCATGGTTGTTATTGGTTGCTTTTGGCCAGATTTATGTTGAAAATCAAGAGAAAAGAGCCAAGCAGGATGATTTAAAATGTGAGTTTGACCAGAAAGGAAACACCAGGAAAGCTCTGTACTGCAAAGATGGAGCTGAGAGGATCTCCATTGCTGGAAAGGAACCAGAGAATCAAATAGACGGCCTGAGGGCATCACAAGAGGCGGCAGCTCTCTGTGTTTTGCAGTCCCAGAATTGCAAAGGACAGAGGTTTTGCCTTGAGAAGAAGGCCCAGAGACCCAAGTACCAGAATGGCGGCAGCGGCCAAACCAGGTTCCAAAATGATGTCAGCATGGAGAATTTGTTCCTAGGAATCAATGTCAGAGTGTTCACCAATCCAGGCACTCCACCCCTACAAGCAAGAGAGAAGGTAGCCTGGCTACTGCTCCAGCTGGCAGCAGACCCTGGCATCATCCACGTGGCATTGGTTTTATGTGCATTCAGAATGCAAGAGCTGTTAGTTTAAGAATACTTCCACCTCGATTCCAGAAGAAGGCCTGGGAGGCCAGGCAGTGTGCCCCTGAGAGGGAAGTGTGTAAAGCTGGGTATGAGAAGCCTGTTCAGTGGGAACCCCAGAAGTTTGTAAAAGCCAGGAACATGGATCGTGCGAAGAGGGAGCAAAGCCAGCCTAAGAGAGAAGCCATGGTAATTACCACCAAGAGTGATGTAGGAGCGGAGCTGCTTGATGCTCACAACTCAGTGCAGACTTTTTCGGATTCTCCAGTTATGACTATGGGATTTAATGTTTACCCTGCTGGATTTTGGACATGTGTTGGTCCCAATGTTTTGTATTACCCTGTTCTTTGCAACTTTTGGAATTGTAATGTTTATCTTATGCCTTTGAATGTTGTATATGTTTAACTTTTCTATTGTGTAGGGGCTTAAAGTTGAGAGTTTGCCTGGGATCTTAGAGGAGATTTGGGATTAGAACTTTTCACAATGCTGAAACTGTTGGGACTTTGGCAACTCTTCCAGATGGACTCAAATGTCTTTTGTACAATGGGATATGTATGAGACTTTGGAGGTCCAGGGGTGGAATGTTATGGTTTATGTCTAGTTGTCCCCTCAAAACCTCATGAGTCAGGGGGCGGGCACTTCTACAGTTTGAAACTTGATCCATGATCCCTGGGATTATGGGTTTTAGTACTGATGGGATTATGGGTCTCAGTACTTCTGGGATTATGGGTGTAGCCTAACGCGGAGGCTGAGGTGGAGAGCCTGAATGTAATATAAAGAGAGACAGAGAGACAGACTAGAGCTGCAGCTGTTGCTCTGCTGCCCTGTTTGGTTGGCTGCCTCTGCCACCATTTTGTTGCTGTTCTGCCTCCATGAACTGGATGCTCTCTGCCCTGCTCCACTCCGCCTTGGGCCAGCCGAATATGGACTGAAACCTCCAGTAACTGTGAGCTAATAAACCTTTCCTTCCTTCATTTTGAGTGCCATGTATTTGTCCAAGGAAATAAAGAAAAGTAATTAAGATAATATATATCTAGGACACTGTCATTTCTCTGTGTTTTTCATCCTTTGAGAGTAAAGATTTTGGAAGTAGGTGTTGATAATCTTCTCAATTTCTGCTGAGTCTGTACTGATTTGACCTTTTTCATTATCTATGGCATGAGTTCGTGTTTTTTATTTCCTTTATTTGATTATTTGGTGAGGGTTTATCAATTTTATTTATTCTTTCAAAGAACCAACTCTTCAATTCATCTATTTCTTGTATTGATTCCTTTGTCTTCAATGCATTAACTTCTGCTCTAATATTTGTAATGTCTTGCCTTTTTTGGGGGGGCTTTGAGCTTGGCTTGCTCTTCTTTTTCTAGGAGCTTGCAATGCAATATAAAATCATTTATTTGGGCTTGTTCTGTTGTCCTAATATGCAAATTTACCACTGTAAATTTTCCTCTTAAAACAGCTTTCATTGCATCCCACAGGCTTTAGTAGGTTGTATCTGCATTTTCATTACATTGTAAATATTTTTTAAAATTTCTTCTTTAACTTCATATATAGCCTGTTGGTTGTTTTGGGTGTTGTTATTTCATTTTTATCTGTGTGTGGTGTTTTTGCAGTTTCTTCTGTCTGTAATTTGCAGTTTTATTGCACTGTGTTCAGACAGTATGCATGGGATAAATTAAATTCCTTTGCATTTACTTGAAAGTGCTCTGTGTGCTAGGATATAGTCTATTCTGGAGCACGATTCATGTGCATCTCAGAAGAATGTGTGTTATGTCATTGCTGGGTGGAACACTCTTTAGAGGTCTACCAAGTCAATTTCTTTACAAGTGTGCTTCAGTTCTGTTATGTCTTTACTTAATTTTTTTGCCTAATTGATCTATTTCTTTGTGACAGTGATGTGTTAAAGTCCCCCATTACCATTGTATTATCACAGATTTGATTTTTCATGTCTCTTAAACTTTGTTTTATATAGATGGTGCTCCTACCTTGTGTATGCATAAATTTATAGTTGTTATCTCTCGCTCTTTCAGTTTTCTCTTAACAAGTTTGTAGTGACCATCTTTTCCTGTTTGGATGATTTTTGGTTTGAAGTTAATATTGTGAGCAACCAGGATAGCTAATCCTGTTTTTTTTTTTCTGATTTCCTGTGTCATGGAGGATTGTTTTCTATACTCTAACTTTGCTCTGCGAATTTCCTTTTGAATTAAATGTGTTTCTTGTATGAAGCACATTGTTGTATTTTGTTTCTTACTCCACTCTGCTAGTTTTTTTTTTTTATTGAATTGAAGCTGTTTACACTGATGGTTATAACGGATATGAACAGGCTTATGTTTGTCATGTTTTTTTCTGCTATCCTTTTTCCCTCTCTTTAATTACTTGCTCTGTTTGGTGGTTCCTTTCTGCTGTTCTTCAAGCTGTGATCATTTCTGTCTCTTTCTAGAATATCTACCAGTACTATTTGTAGTGTTGTTTTGGTGATCATGAATTCCTTTCATTGTTCTTTGTGATGGAGGGATCATATTTTGCCACTAAATATGAGAGATAGATTTAGAAGATACCTCAGTGTGGGTGGAAAGTTATTTTCTTTCAGGACCTGAAATACTTCACTCCAAGCTCTTCTGATTTGATGTTTTGTGTTGAGAAATCTACCATGTTTTTATTGTGCTTTCCATTGTACATGATCTGTTGCTTCTCTCTAGCAACTTTTAATATTTTATTCTTTGGATGAATTTCTGAGATCTTGACTATTATGTGTTTAGGTATAGAATTTTTGTAATTATGGTTGTGGAGTTCTATATGCCTTACTTAACCACATGTCAGATTCTTTTCTCATGTTTGGAAAATTTTCTGCAAGTGTTGCTGAAATTAGTCTTTTTATGTCATTTATGCTATGTCTTTCTGTTTCATTGGCACGTATTATACTCATATTATTTTTCTCTGCATCATCCTGTTACTGCTGAGTTGTTATTTCCTGGTTTCCTGCTAGTTTTAAGACACTTTCCTCTCACATCACTTAACTATACCATTTTCTTTGAGGTCTGAAAATCTGTCTTCAGTTTCATTCAAGTGATTTCGCCAGCTTTCAATGGAGTTAATTTCCTGGATATCTGTTTTAATCTGTATCATACCTTCCAATTCTTTTCTGTATTGTTCATTCAGCATTTCTATTTTTCTACTCTCTTTTTTATCTATGTTTTCTTTAGCTTTGCTGAACAATTCTTTCACAATTGTTGTCATTTTCTTTTGGGCCTGATAGATATTTTCTCTTCTTGTTTCTTCTGTAGCCTGATGGGCTTGTTTCTTTACTACAGTTGCTATCATTGCAGAGAATTTAGGTTTGTAATTTTCAATTTTTATATGTCCTTGTCTCCTGGATTTATTCTGGTTGGGCTAGAGGATTGAGACTGCCTTTTCTTCTTGTATTCAGACAGTTTTGAAGTTGCTGGTACTCACCCAAGTAGAGTTCCACAGGCTGTCCAGAGTCTACCAAAGTTCTTAAGTGGCTCCAGGAAAGGTGCATGCCTGCTCACACTGGGAACACAGATTGAAGCTCATCTGTGTTCCTCTGGGCACACAGAATCCTAAATTCTTAAAAGTGTAGACTGGCACCAGCAGAAGCTCCAGGTCTTTGTGCTGCAGACTAAAAAATGTCAGAGCTTAGTAGTGTTCTGCAGGCTGCCCAGAGTCCACAAAATTCTTAAATGACACCAGGAAAGCTCTGTGCCTTCATATACAGCTTGTAGCTGTTCTATGTACTGCAAAGCACTAAAAGTCTTCTTAAATTTTTAAAAGTTTGAACCATCACCAGCAGAAATTCCAGTGCTGGTGGCTAAGGAAGGTCACAGCCTACTAGAGTCCAGCAGGTTTCCCAGGGTGTGCCAAAGTTCTTTTACATATTTTAGAAGTTTTATTAATTTTAATGAGAAAGAAATAACAATGAGCCAATTTCAAAGCAGGTTAGTAGGACAGTTACAATAATGAATACATTGCACACTGTTGTCTTCATAGTAGCTGTTCAGAGGACAAGATACAGTCATGATATCTTTTCTAAATGCTATTAGTATAAATCTTTCTTCTTTAACTAAGAGAAAGTATATATATATATATATATATATATATATATATATATATATATATATATGTATTCCAATATTCCATAAAAGTAGTGGGTTATCAGCAAAACTGACCATGTCAGAAACTGTTGAGCCTTTTACAGTTCAGTGTATTAATATGGCTTTACCTCCTGGTTAGAC